>APFE031544945.1:0-46635 GCA_000404065.3 Pinus taeda | reverse complement strand
TTCGTTACTCTTTATGAAATTCATCTCTTCCTTCATGGCATTGTACCATAGTTCTGATTCTTTGCAACTCATGGCTTGTGAAAATGACTCGGGATCATTTTCGGCTCCAATGTTGTAGTCAGATTCTTGTAGATACACAACATAATCACTAGGAATCGCTGATTTCTTTGGTCTAGTAGATCTTCTTAATGTTGTACCATCATCTTCCTGAGAAGTATGTGGTTCAACTTGTTCAAAAGTTCTTGGCAACTCTTGAACTCCTTGATCTACTGGAATATCGTCAGCAGCGTGTGGAATTTCAACGATTGGTTGTTCAACACCAGTTTGTACTTGAGGGGTGCTATGAACAATAATCAATCTATCATTTGAAGTGGAAGGTTAAGATTCTGAATGATCCTCCTCAGAAACTATGTTTCTGGTTTGATCGCTCCCACTGATCAAGTCATTTTCAAGAAACTTCGCATTTCTTGATTCCACAATCCTAGTGCTGTGAGATGGACAATAAAATCTGTAACCTTTAGACCTTTCATCATATCTAATGAAATGCCCACTAATGGTCCTTGGGTCCAGCTTCTTCTCTTGTGGATTATAAATTCTCACTTCAGACAGGCATCCCCAAACGTGCATATGTCGCAAACTCGGTTTCCAACCTTTCCATAATTCAAATGGTGTTTTAGGAACTGCCTTGGTTGGAACTCGGTTTAATATATACATTGTTGTCTTAAGTGCTTCATTCCACAAGGATTTAGGAAGATTGGAGCTGCTAAGCATACTCCGCACCATGTCCAATAATGTTTGATTTCTTCTTTCTGCTGCACCATTCTGGTCGGGTGAACCAGGCATGGTGTATTGGGCAACAATCCCATGCTCTTGAAGAAATTTAGCAAATGGCCCAGGTGCTTTTCCATCTTCTGTGTATCTACCATAATATTCTCCCCCTCTATCTGATCTCATGATCTTAATTTGCTTGCTGCATTGTTTCTGTACTTCAGGCTTAAAGATCTTAAAGGCATCTAATGCTTCGCTCTTTTTATGAAGCATGTAGAGATACATATATCGTGAGTAATCATCTATGAAGGAGATGAAATATCTCTGACCATGTGAGTCCATGTCTGGACTACATATATCAGTATGTATGATTTCTAATATGTCCGAACTCCTATTGGCACCTTTCTTTGACTTGTTGGTCTGCTTTCCCTTTATGCAGTTCACACAAGTCTCAAAATTAGTAAAATCTAGAGTATTAAGTACCCCTTCATTTACCAATCTTTTAATTCTTTCTATGGAGATATGACCTAGTCTCCGGTGCCATAATTTAGAGGAATCTTCTTTAATAACACATCTTTTAGTACTAGTGTGATCATGCATTGAATCATAAGTGGAATTGTTTTGTAAATTAATGCAGTAAAGACCATTAGACAAGCTACCATTCCCAACATAATCAGATTTATAAAATAGACTGAAAGATTTTTCTGAAAAGTTTAAGGAATATCCAAAAGGTACAAGCCTTGAAACTGAAATCAAGTTTCTAGAGAAACTTGGAACATAAAAGGTCTTTTCTAATTCTAAAACAAAGCCACTACTTAAAGTCAAATAACATGTTCCTATAGCTTCCACATGTGAGCCCATCTTGTTTCCTGATAAGATGCTTTGCTCACTTCCCACTAGTTTCCTTAGGTTTTGCAAACCCTGCAAGGAATTCGAAATGTGAATTGTTGATCCAGAATCAATCCACCATGTGTTAATATTAACATTAACAATATTAGATTCATAACAAACAAATGAGATCAAATTACCTTTGTCTGCAAGCCATTTCTGAAATTTGGCGCATTCCTTCTTCATGTGTCGCTTCTTTTAACAGAAGAAACACTTGGAATCCTTCTTGATACCGGCTTGGGGAGGGACTTTACCTTTCCCTCCGATTGGCTTGAGATTTGCCCTTTCCACGTGTTGTCAGCATTGCACTCTCTCCCAGTTCCATCACCAGTCTCTCTTCCTCTTGAACACACATGGTCATGAGTTCATTGATTGACCATTTGTCCTTATGTGTGTTGTATGAGATTTTGAAAGGTCCATATTGGTGCGGAAGGGTGTTCAAGATGTAGTGCACTAGGAAGGACTCTGATACATCAACCTCGAGTTTCCTCAATTGAGCCACAGTGTCCCTCATCTGCATGATGTTCTCGCGCACACCTTGCACACTAGTGAGCCTTAGGGATGAGAACTTCATGATTAAGGTGCTTTCTAGTGCCCTGTCTGAAGTGACGAATTGATCGTCAATGGCCTTCAACAAGTCTCGGACCTTTTCATGCTGATCAACGGAACCACGAATACCAGCTGAAATTTTAGTCTTGATGAACATCATTCTTAGACGATTGGATCGCTCCCATCGTTCATAAAGCGTGATGTTCATTGTAGTGCTGGTATTAGTGAGTGCCGGTGGTTCATCTTTCCTAATAGCATAATCTATGTCCATCCACCCCAAATGAAGGAGAATACTCTCCTTCCAAACCTTATAGTTATCTCCCTTAAGTTCGGGAATGTCACAACGAATTTCAGAGAAATTTACAGGTTGTACTACTGCATCAAAATTAAAATAACATGCTTATGTTAAAATTTGAGGCTTAATAAAATTTCATGTTTTACCAATGTAAATCATGCTCAAAATTGAATCTAATGACATAAACAATTGCCTGTGGGCTAAATTTTTACTTCAGGCAGATTCAATTATTCATTGTTCTGAACTTTATGATAAAACTATTAATTCATAACTCCTGTGGGTAGGTTATGAAATTTTATCCTAATTAATTACATAAATATAATAAAAATTCTTGTGGGATAAAATTTATTATATTTAGTCTAATTAATTACAATTTAATGTCTAAATAATCTTTATGTGATCTCAATCAAAATATATAATTTTATTTAATTAAAGATGTTGCGGCTATTCTCTAATTAAATAAAATTATATAGATCACTAGACATTATACTTTACATAAAATGTCAATTTGCAGTCAACATTACAGTAAATGACTGCAAATCGATTGTTCAATTTATAAACAAAACCCAGAGATTGACTGAAGCAGCATTGATCTACTTTGCATTTGCATAGCAAATGCAGTTTGAAGGCTAGCTGGCTTGACTTCAGGCTCCGTCCTTAAGTTTATAAATCAAAAAAAAAAAAAAAATATATATATATATTAATATATATATATATATATATCTCAAGTTATTTATTTAGATATAAACAGGATTAAACTTGGTCCAAACTAGTGTCATAAACTGATATCCATGTCAACTTTTGCAATTATAATCGTAAATAACCAAATTTGAAAAGGATGCACATTTGTCTTTCTATGTATTCACAAAATATAAGGACAGAGGAGTAATAGATTTTGGACCCTCCAAATGATTTTGAGGATCATATATACTCAAAACTTGATTGACAGTATCTGCCACAATTTCCCTCAAAAAAAATGGGCATAACCAAAATTAATTTAGCTTGGTTACTAAAGTATCATACTTAATGGCAAGATTATAACAGAAGCTATCTAAATGCTGAGTGACCATAGTAATAAGACTTGCCGTAATAAGTCAAACGGCTTGCTTGCTTCGCTTGCCGAAATTTATATGCCCACACAGGAATTCTTGAAGGATTCTTAAAAAAAAAAAATATGAACTAATCGAATACATAATATTGTTCACCTACGTAGCTACTGCAAGCTTACCAAAAACAAAAAAACAAAAACAAGCAGTCGCGGTTTCAATTCATTTTGAATTTTCCTGGGAGTCGGTGGAATCCCTTCCAGAAAGGGGGCTTTGTTTCAGAGTATTCATAATGAACAGTTGGCCACTGATCAAGTTATTGTATATCTAAGCCATAGAGACCAGAAGACTGGGATGAGATTAAAACCCTCGGCTGACCGAAAGGACGCAGAGCATTCTCCTGGAGAGCCGAATTCTCATTGAGAGTCTTGGTGGTCAGCTGAAATTCCATATCCACCATGCAAGCCTGGGTGGATGTAGATTGCTGCACGTGGGGAGAAAGGCGACAGAGACGCTCCAATTTCGTGTCTACCAATGGCGATGTACAGGCCAGCCATTGGAAGTGGGGTCATGATAAATATCACAGGCAATGCAGCCATGAACCGGCAACTAGGAGACGCTATGCAAATTTGACAGGAATGACGGATTAAGATTGCAACGCACCATGTTTGGAGGCAGGTTTAAAGAAGTGTGCAGGCTGCCACCACAAGACAACCTTGATGGGAGCCACTCTGGATAATGATTAGGCTGCATAATGAGATTGCAAGCGATGGAAGGGATAGAGTACGAAAACCAGGAGCTTCAACGAGAAATTAAACCCTTTCAAGAATATATTTCAAAACAGAAGTTCCCAAATTTCAAATAACAACATGAGATACACAGAACACATCAAGGCAGAGATACACTATCGCCCTGATACCAATGTTAGCTAAATTTTTAACAGTGATTCTAAATCTTTTTAAAGAATCTCAAAATTAAACTTTAGAAGTCTAGGAATACCTCCAACCATTGATGACGCTCCTGCTGCACAGTCCACTTGCTTCTTCACTTCAACAGCACTCCAGCTTCAATCCAAGCAAAATAAAAATCACAGAAAATCTGAAGGCACTTCTAAGCTATGCTCTCTCAGCTAGATGGTGTAAACAACTGAAGGGAATTGAGATGCTAGCTTGGGGACCAATCAGGTGAATTTATAGCCAAGCTTCCATCAAGCTTCTAATGGCTATGTGTCAGTTGTTCCACAGATCAAGGCAGAGAACTCCAGATGGAGTAATGGACCACTTCAGAAGCTCCAACCAAAAAATTAATTAACTGCAGTTGATTTCCTTAATTTAAGGAAACTACTGCAGTTGGTTTCCAGAAATTAAGGAAAGACTGCAGTTTAGTTCCATAACTGTAGGTTACAGCTGGAAAAAATTAATTAACTATAGGTTACAGCTGGAAAATATTAATTGAGCTTAACATTTATAGTTATCCTATTCGTAGAAGAAGATGTTAGCGACAACAACGATAAGATATTACCTTGGCATGTATGGTATGATAAGAATTTTTGTTAATGGCATATGAAGTGGCACTAAAAATTTCAAGCTCATCTTCTTTTAGGGCCAATAGAATATAGGAATACACAATCTCATTTTCCAGAGCGTTCATCCAGATCTAAACATCCAAACCCACAATGATTATTTTCAGTGCAGGGCACTCCTGATCCAATCATCTGAATGAGAGATATTTATTGAAAAAATTCTCAAATGGAATATTTTCCTCTTGATCAAAGTTAACCTTCATTTTCTTTCCTTGGGGTGAAAGTTGTTTCATTTTTTGTTGTAGATGGAAAACTTAATTCATAGCTTTGAGTACTTGTTTTGACACTGTTTGTTTTCCCTACATGACAAAACATCCAAATTCCATTGAATAAAACCTTGAAGAATGTTGTTGATTTCCCAAAACCCTATATATTGAGAAGAAGAAAGCATATTCTTATGGGAGCAATGATCTAAGATGAGATAAAAGCACTTATATTTCTCTACGTCGCTCTCTTTCAATCATTTTTCTTTTCCTTTTGTCGGGCATGATGGAGCATGGAAATCTATTCAACGACTGACCATAAGTCGGAGGAATCAAGCTTTTGAATGTTTGCATTAGAGGAAGATTTGAAAGGCCTGCGAGGTTTCAGAGCCATCAAACATTTTTCGCATGATGGTCGGTTCTAAAACGCGCTAATCCAAATGGATTAGAATTACTCCATATGATTTGGACATCAAACTTGTTCATGACATCGTTATAAGAGAAAATTGACGAGTGCAACCAATAAGGAATGCTCATCTTTGAGGTCCACTCAAACCTTAAGAGGCCTAATTTGAAAATTACGAAAAATATTTGCCAATATTTTATAGGTCAATGAATGAATCAGCCAGACGAGATTACTGCTTGATCATTTGTCACTTTCTAGTGAAGTACAAAATCCCGAATAGAATCTAAATAAAAATTCGACAATCACCTTAGCTCTTAAAGAAATAATAATTTGGGATCTAAAGGACCTCTTGCTTGAAATGAAATAAAATCATGTCGAACACTATAGAAGATCCTAAGCCATTCAACTCTTAAAAATGTAGTTGATAAATCATTTGGGAAGGTCACCATTTAGATTGATTGTGTTTGCATGCTAGGAGAAATTACTAGTGTGTACACTTTCTTAGAAGTGAAGAGTAAGACTAAGACTAGCCAATTCTGTAATCTAGAAATTGAACTCCAATGGTCAAACAAGTGATTGCAAGATAAGCATGCACATTATTTCCTATAATTGTAATCTAATTATTGAGAGATCTCGGCAAATGGAAAAATGGATTTTTGTATTGTAGTGTTTTCCTTTAGAAAATTCCCTTTCCAAAAGAGTCTTGCATCCAATTGTTGCAATGTCAATGTGTGTGTTTCCTAGAATCGTGAGCAACAAGAGGAACATCCTCCAAGGCTTCAAAGTCCCCATATAAGTGTCCAAATGACAATCACATATGTCGGTAAGAGCCTAAACTTGTCTGAGGAGCCCAAGCTTGAAGAGCATGGTTGGTCCTATAAAACTAGAGATTTCAACCTCTGAAAGCAATAGTGGAGAAGAGACAACCCCTTCAAAATGTTACTTCTCAGGTAAGATTTCGATTTTATGTTAGTTTCTGCATTTTGTAGTGCGAGTTTTGGTTGGTTAGGGTTTAAATCTATTGGTTCGTTGGTTTAGTTGTTTTATCTGTGGTCCTTTTATTTCAGCAATTGTGGATCATTTTTTTCTTTTTGAGAAAATGAAATTTGGAGTCCCAATCAATTAATCCCACATGCATTTGTTTGAATTCTTTGATGAGGGTCAAAATCTTGGACCGAGTATTGAAAGAGATTAGGGTTCTTTTGTATCCAAATATATCCTTGATATATAAGTTTGATCTCACTGGGAAGCTATAACATTCAGACTAATGATTGAAATGTATTCTTAGCAACATGTGTTTTCTATGCACTCGTATGTGTTCTCTTATACGCACTTGTCTTCCCATGCTTAGAAGTTGGAAAATATTATTGCCATATTATTGTTTCGAGGCAGAAGCTGAGGGAAAAAACGCAGTTACCACAAACTTGGCAACATACATCACACTATCAATAAATGAGAAGGACATAGGAGTTCCACAAATTCTAGTAATAGGGATTTATTGAATAAGAACTTGGACTGTGGGTTCAATATGTTCCTTATTTATGAGCTATGAAGGGAGGCTTGTCTCTCTATGTTTTCCATTTTCTACTACCTTTAACATTTCTCAATGGGAATAAGTGACCTTTATCGACTCTTCAATCATATGGATTGTTTGTGGCATGGATTTTGTGCACATTACCATGACATTAGGTGTCAAACATTCCTCTTGCTTAGAAAATGTATTATTTCCGAACATGAGCTGCAAGAGATCGTGAGAATAAGGGGATTGTCAAAAGCCTTGCAGGAAGCTCAAGAAGTCATTAGAAATAAACCAGGCTCAAAGTAATCTCTAAATATGATCATGATGCATTTGGATTATTTTGATGACTACAATCACACTCTCTTTGGTGGTGGATATGATCAAGGGTAATAGCATTAATATCACAAAGTAGTCGTAAAGGTCATTGATTGATTGATTGATACATTTATGTTAGGCGGGCAGACCCAAACCTCCCTCTTAAGACACTTTTTATACTCCTTGTTGAGCAAGATATGATCCATGACTTTTCATATGGATTATTTTCATGCCCTTATCGAGGAGTAGCAGGAGCCCATGACGTAAATTAATAGAGACCCGCACTTATATCCATATCGACCCCTTCCTGTGGCAGAGATGAATCCACTATTATGGTTGTGGAAAATGATTTTATGATGGAGACCCAACCCTCGACCTCAACCTCAACCTACATATGGGTTCAAGGCTAATCTATATGGATATTAGTAAGAGGAAAATCATATATGGAACATATAACTCCAACATTATTACTCTAGGTATTCTAATTATAAATATGGACTAGATAGTAAACCGAGTTATGGGAGAGGGCCTTGCTATGGTGAGTAGCAGGGCAAGTTATTCATCAACCTAAAGTACTAAATGGGAAACCCAAGCTTGTATTGTAAACCTACACTGTCACCATTTAGATTGATCTTGTTGTCATGTTAGGAGCAATTTCTATTATGTACACTCTCGTACCAATCAAGAGTAAGATTGGCCAATTGTGTAATCTAGAAATGGAATTATAGTGGTCAAACAAGTGATTTCAAGATAAGTATGCACATTGTTGCCTATACTTGTAATCTAATTGTTGAGAGGCCCCGATAGATGGAAAAAGGGTTTTTTGTATTGTAGTATTTTCCCTTAAAGAAATGCCCCTTGCAAAAGAGTCTTGCATCCAGTTGTTACAATGTGAATGTGTCTTTTTCTCAGTAATCATGAGCAGCAAGAGGAACATCCTCCAAGGCTTGAAATTCCCCATATGAACATACAACCATTAGCTCCATATGTCTGAAAGACCCCACATCTAAGGAACCCAATCTTGAAGAGCATGCCTAGTCCTATAAAAATAAAGATTTTTGCCTCTAAAAGAAACAATGGAGAAGAGACAACCCCTTCATCTATTGGGGATCTAAGAAAATGGCTAAGATGATTACTACAACCAATGTGTTTATTCTACTTTTAAAGGTCAGGTTTTATATTAGCATAAAGTTGTCAAAAGTCTTACTAGCTTAGTTTAGGTTGTTTTTTTTTAATGTGAGAATAACCAAGGTAGGAAAAAAAAAATTCCTCTAGCCTTTTCACTCATCTAACTCAAATTCATAAGCTCAGATTGCCCAAGAACACATCAAGCTCTAATAACAATCAGAATATTTCTAGGAGATGAGTTAGTTATTCTTTTGTCTGACGTTATCGCCTTATGTGTTTCCTTTGCAACATATGGTGCAATTGCTAGTATATGTTTATTGTGGATGAATGTGTGTGTGTGTGTGTTTTAATTAATGATCTCATTATAATCATTTTTTATGAATAATATTAATTTTATATGATATTTTATAAAATGATTTCATAAATTGTATTAGGTAAATGTGAAAAGATAAACATGTATTTACATGATATTATTTGTGATTTGTTAATTTGTATGCTAATTTTATAATTGTATTAAGTGAATATAAAAAGGTTAATATATATTTAGAAATGCAAATTAGTTAATATTTAAACTTTCATCCATTAATGTAAAAAAAGCAACTAAAATATGCTAACATCTTTATTATAAAATAAATACTCCCTTATTATTTTATTAAGTCTTAGAACTAGTAACCTACCATGGAGTGAATTAAGAGTGCACCTTCACCATCAAACCAAAACACGAGAAGCAAAATAAATATTCATACCAACGTAATATACTATAAAATAAAATTTTTATATTATAAATATAAAATAACATTAAAAAACACTCCAAAAACACTCCCAAAGTATAAATATATACCAAAATTAAATTAAAGGACTTCATACCAACTTTCCTTCCGAAATTGAATTCAAGTCCATCCTAATTTATAGTACTTTTCCGTTTTGAATTCGAAAGGGAAGTCCATCCTAATTTTCGAGTGACTAAATCAAACGAGAGTCCCTGTCGGCCCTTTGGCCAGGGACTAATAAAGTAAAATGTCATGACAAACATGATGGGTCAATTAAATTTGAAATAAATATTCATTAGAATTCTGACTTTGTAAGAAAAGAATAATGGAAAAATTAAATTTGAAATTTATATCAATTACGATTCTAACTTGTTTTAGATGGAATGGGGAAAAAAATATAATTATTAAAATTTTAAATATAATTTATATTAATTAGGATTCTGACGTGTTTAGATAGAATAAGGAGAAAAATATAATTTTTAGATTCCAATAGGAAGAAATATGATGATGGTGGTTAACGTCCACTGAGACCAAACATTGGTCTATCGGACCTAAAGAAACAAATTATTTATTTTGATTTAAGATTTTATTCCTATGCTCAAAAAACTTGGAGAGAAGCCTCCTAAGCTCACTATAATTTTGACATTGTAAAAGGCTAGGAAGGTCAATGTTGTAACAAAGATTGTGAAACTGAGATCTAATGTGGTTGTACACGGGGCACTCTAAGAGGATGTGATTTTCATCCTCGATATTCCTATTCTCACATATATGGCAGATCCTTTCCATCCATGGTGTTTTAGGAACTGCCCAACGACCTGTTTCACTATGGAGCTCATGAGAATTTGTTCTGATCTTTGCTATATTAATTTTCTTCTTTGAGCTAGTTAAAATAGAGAGATACTTTTGATCTTCTAGGGTGGGGTTGATGACGTTCTTATAATAAATTAATTTTCTTTTAGCCGCTAAATCTTTCTCACACCACATTTTTTTTTGAACTTAGAAGTAACAATATCTTTAGTGTTATTAATGTTTTGCAATGCATCATTCTCGTTGATCTCCCAATAGTTTAACCAGGCCCTTGTCTCTTTATGCCATCCCGGATTGAGCCTTAGGTGGTTTTGGCTAGAATTTAAAGCTAGCTTAGGAATTCTATGATTGTCTATGTTATTGAGTTTGTGCTTGTACAGCCGAAACCTAATCATAGCTAGGCTCTCAATAGGGGAAAGACTTGCTTCTATAAGGATAATAGGATAGGATGTATTACTTTTAATTTTCAAGTTATAAGTTATAAAACGCTTCTGGATTTGCTCAATATTTCTCCATGTTTCTTTGGAGATGCTGCAACCCCGAACCTCACAGCCATATAAGATAACATGAGTGACTAAAGTTTCAAAGAGGAACTTCTTTTTATCCCACATTATGAGGTTTGTTGTTTTACACTTATTTTCAAGTCCAAAATAAGCTTTCCACCCCCCATTAATCATTTTCTTAATGTTATGGTTCCAGTTGAGCTTGTGATGAATAACGATTCCTAGGTACTTGTAAGAATACACTTCCTCCAAGTTATTATTGTTATACATAAAATTATCATAAGTGTCCTTCTTGGATTTGATAATCATAACTTTTGTTTTGTCAATGTTAATAGTCATACCCATGGTAGAGCAGAAATCCTTAAAAAGTTTGAGTTGCTTATCAAGATCAGATGGGCACCTTGCGAAAAGAATAATATTGTTAGCATAGAGAAGAAGGATGATGACTATCCTAGCTAAGATTGTGCCATCACATCCCGCCTCCTCTAAATAGCCTTCGAGCTTATCAATATAAATGCCAAATAGGGTAGGGGAGAGGGGGCAACCTTGTTTAATTCTGATGTTAGATTTAATATCTTTTGACCACCCCTCATTGCTCTTTAGCTTAGCAATTACATTCTCGTATAACCTTATAGCAGCAACTCTCAACTCGAGAGGAACCTTTAGCTCTTCTAATCTATTCCAAAGGTTGTATCTAGGAACCGTATCGAAAGCCTTTCTAAAGTCCACAAAGAAACAAAATAAATTGGATTTATCATTACGACATTCCTCCGCAATGATCCTAAGCATAACGAGGTGGTCAATTGTTGAGTGATGCCTTCATAAACTTGCTTGGCCTTTAGTCCGCTTACCTTCACTTTCAAGCCATATGCTTAACTTCTTTTCCAAAATACTACCATATAACTTAGCTAAGAGACGGTTGATCATAATTGTCCGATAATTAGAGGGGTTATTTGTATCCTCACTTTTAAAAATAGGGATAATGAGGCTCTCAGTCCAAGGTTTAGGGAACCCTTGCTTGACTGCTTAACTGAAAAGCTTGTGGATGTGGGGGATGAGGACAGGACCTCCAATTTTTAAGATTTCCAGCTGGTAACCTTCAATGTCCTTAGCTTTCCCATTAGCGAGGCGATTAACCCGAAACTTAATGTCTTCTAAAGAGAAAACTTCTTTCGTTGTGAGCAAGGTTTCCAAATTATCCATGACATTTGGAGATTCATAAAGCTTTTTAAGATAGGAATTCCAATCGTGAAGAGCAATTTTATTATTATCTTTAGTCTTCCTAGTCAGAATCTGCCTCCAAAATTTCTTAGGAGCTACCTTAGGGAGGTGTAAGAGATTCTCCGATCTTTGACGAATGTACTGCCTCTTTTTCCTTTTAACTAGGGCTTTGTATATTTCTATCTTGTCCATTTTAAGAGATTCATCAACAGCTTCCTTAATTGCTCTCCTTGCACTTTTACAATCTTTGTCATACCATGGATTGGTTTTGTTATTTCTTTTATGATTTGAAACTTCAATTAAGAACTTGTTAATAGAATATGAGAGGGTTGTAGTAAAATTATGATAGAGGTATTCTATGTTGTTTATACTAGATAAAGGAAGCAAATTAGTTTTTAATTCGTTTAGAAAGAGATCGTTTTTATTTCTATCAGATATTAAGTTCTTTTGGCTCTAAGTATTATTTTCTGTGGGAACTCTATGTATGACAAAATTGAGAGTTATAAGTAAAGGCCTATGATCAGAGTCAAGTTCGTGGTCGTCTAAGATGTCAAAATTTATTATTTTGTTGTATAATGGGAGATCGGAAATAACGTAGCCTAGCAGCCTGCTATCAAGTCCATGGATGCAGGTCATCTTGCTAGAATTGGACCACCAGGCTACTATCAAGTCCATGGATGCAGGTCATCTTGCTAGAATTGGGCCACTTCTTTAGACCGTCGCAAATTATGAGACTTTGAACACTACAGAGCTTGACTAACTCCGACCCAATTATTTAACGTTTTTGGTTTAAGAAAAATAATAAAATTTACAAGTATATATTATTAAAATAATTAACAAATTTATTTTATTGGAAATTAATTATTATTATTATTAAAACATGTGGCTAATTATATCAATACGGATTCTGACGTGTTTAGATAGAATAAGGAGAAAAATATAATTATTAGGATTTTAACTTGTTTGCAATAGGAAGAAATATACAGTTTATTTAATGTTTTCGGTTTAAGAAAAATAATAAAATTTAGAAGTATATTATTATTAAAATTTGTTTGGAAATTAATTATTATTATTATAAAAACATGTGATTAAATAATCAATTTGGAAATTTACTATGGAAATAAGTAGAAAGACGAGACGCTGGAAATCCGTCGCATGTGTGTTGCAAATAATTTTTTATTTTGAAATGGATGTTATATTTAATTTAGGAGATGTCTTAAAGACAATTCCTTTATTTTAATTTTGGATTTATTAACGGTAAAAAAAAAAAAAATTATAATAAAAAAAATAAATTAGATGCTGGAAATTTGTGACATTTGTGTTGTAAATAATTTTTTATTTTGAAATTGATATTATATTAATTAGTTTAAATTTATTTTGAATTTGGATTCATTAATAATAGAAAAAGATTAAATCTCTTTTCTACAATCACCGCCGTGACGCATGATGTGCGTCTGCATTGGCGTCATGGTTGATGTGCGTGACGGCGGCCTCAGCCTGCGTTGGCGTCACGGTTGTTTTATAGTTTATTTGGTAGACTAATAGAGTGAGGGAGGATATAGGAAATTAAATCCGCCGGGTGCCCGGGTCTCCCGAGTCACCCGTTCTTAATGGCAACAAATTTACTGTGCTTTTTATATATTAATAAGCAGGGGTGTATAGCTTCATTATTGGTTCATTGGATTTAAGTGAGTATATTATCTAACCCTTGAACAAATATAACTCTAAATATTAATGCTCAATAACACTGTAAACATGTTTGTTGTTGTTAATTGGGTCAAATTTCTAAATCTTCAAAAGCATATTCCGTATAATAGAATTTTTTTTTTATAAAATTTCCTATTGTAGGAAAGATATTTTTGGCCAGGAGTAAGGCTTCTTATTTTGAATTTCAGTTCACACTAAGTTATAAATTCTGTATATCTAATATAAAATCTGTATATCTAATTTACGAATGGTTGGATATACTTCTAAGATTTAAATTTGATGTTTAACTTCTCCCAAATCACTCCAATAATTTTTTATCAGGTTTAAAAAAATTATTTAAATCAATTTTGTGTATTTATATAAATATGATTATTGGAGTGAATCTAGAGATAAAATGTGTTTTATGTGTAAAAAGAATATTTAAATTAATATGGGATGGAATAGAAGTTAGTAAAACCAGTATAGACCAATACTTATTAAACTTAATTGAATTAGGGAAACCATTAAATAAATGCAAAAAAATCAATAATTTATATTACCATGTCAAATGGGGTTGGGGATGATAAGTGAAGCATGGACACTACTTTTTTCTGGCTCCTTCAAATTCTTTATGACATCTCATTCATTAATCATTTAACATTTTTTTTATTGGAGATAACTATTTTATGTTAAATCTCATCCCTTGTTTTTCTAAAGGGGATTTGTTGCACTCTCAATTCAGCTTTATTTGCATTAAATAGTTGAAAATCAAATATATATCTTTGTTCATTGGGGAAGATTAATTCGTATGAGAAACTCTCATAAACTTGTTCTAAAAAATGTTCATAATTCAAAATGCCATTGAAATATAATTCTTTCTATAATATCTTCACTCAAATTAAAGTATAATTGAAGTGACTACTTTCAATTTAGATGTAATATAACATGGGTGTAATTAATTAGTTAATTTCCCTTGGGTGTTCATCATGGTTATAAACAATTAAAATCATGTCTCTAATATATGAAAGGAGAACATCATTTTCATTTCATTTTGTAAGGTTTCCTTGAGCTTAAAAATAATATAGGGTTCCAATTCCCATCTCTTTTGAGAATGGAAATCCCATGACACCTTTTCTAGAGGGACCCCATAGTGGATCCACAATCCAATTTCAAAGATGATGTTGATGTTAGAGGATGTGTTATAGGGAAGCATGAGTTCCAATGGTGAAGGTGTCCCAAGAGTTATGAAATTATAGCTTATAACATTTACCCAATCTAGATTTTAGGCATTGAACATTCTTGGGTACACCCTCTTCCTTTCAAATAAAGAAATATTATGAAAAGTATATGGTTCCATCATCTACACACAAAAAGTAGTCGTCCTTTCATGATGACATGCATTGTATACCGCCTTGAATTTATTAATCCAACACATGGAAGATACTAACAACTTTTAAACAATAAATAACACATATCCATATTTAATGATAATAAGAATCTAACTATTTTGATTTGAAAAGACAAAATTCAAGTTCAAATGTTTTGAATCTCATGATAAATAGTCATAGTTACTTCCTTCCTCATCATGGCACAAACTTGAAAAAGCTTGTGAAAAAACCTCATTATTTCAGTTAATTCTAACCTAATGAAAATTGTTTTCTAGTATTTTGGTAGTTGAGAGTTTGTCTAGTTCATGTTTGATCTATTTCTCGAAAGAAACTTTGAAATCTATGATTTAGAAGCAGAACATGTAGAACTTTGTCCCTTATTTGGGCACCATATGAGGAGGTTTCCTCATCAATGACTAAGAGAGCAAGGTGATGAGTGTCCTTGAGTAGCAAAGTATTTTTTGGGAGAAACATTTTAGTTTGAAATGCCTCAATATATGCCATATATATAATACTAGCTATTGAAATATCTCTTAACTTAATTGAGATGATCGAAATATGAAGGATATTGACGATAGTTTTGTGCATATAGACAATTGAGATTGGATTTATGGTTGTCCCATGACCATCAATGATAAGAATACATAGAATTGTGTTACATTTGTCTCCATGTTTCATGACAAGAGAAACACTAAGACGAATAATTTCCTTGGAAGGTGCAAAGGAATGTTAACTAAAACAACACATAGAAAGTGAAAGGAACATATTTCCATTCCCCTTTAAACAACAATTCCATGTAAATATGGATGGTGTATTGAAAAAAAAAAAGTTATGAACTCATAGCCACATGCACAATGTTGTAACTCAAAATTTTCCTCTCATTTCTTTTCCGAAAGAGAGTTCAACACCTTCTAATGATGTCAAGTTATGTAGTTCATAGATGTCAATATTAGGGGGAGTTGAACCAAGATTAAGAAGTAGCTAAGGGTCTAACACAATGTGGCAGAGGAATGCGATCAACAGGCAACAAAGGGGCTTGGTATAAGTTGAAGGGATAATCTAGGATATTTCATAGAAGACTCAGGGGAGTATATAAGTTGGTGAAAAATATTATAACTAAAATAAATGACTTTGTCATGAGATCTTGTTTCCATAATCTTGGCCCCAAACCCATGATTAATGATGATTAAACCAAGATTAGTGAGTATGGGACATGATTAGTAGTGCTTAAGTATACTGGGTACAAGAGCACCAGACACTTGAGTGTAGTTTATATATGAAAGTTGAGTTCAGGATTCGATATGATGTGGCAATGAGACATGGAAAATATGAGTTGGAAGAAGGACCATGTCACAATGCACGATTGGTCCATGGTGGATTGACTTGACAAAACCAAAGGTCTTGAGATTCGTACCAAGATCCCGTTTGATGAGGTTTTCCTGTGTATTTCTTTTTTTGGCCAAAATGGTTGAAAAGGAAGGTTTTGTGCCAAAATAGTGCATATCCAAAGGTCAACCCTTGTAGGGTCCGTACTGGGCTACTTGAGTACTAAGATGTTGAAATGAACATGGAATAGTACAATATGGTAAGTCTTGGATGGGGAAGTTTTTGTCAGGTTTTAGATTTGGAAATTTTGATGCAAAAATCTCGTCAATTGAAAAGTACTAGGGTATCTAAATGAGAAACAAGTGAAGCAATCTCGTATGACATGATCTAGTGTGAAAGGGAAATAACCAATAGTTGCATCTCGGTACCTTGTCAGTGTCTTGGCAAGGTGGAACGACGATAAACCATCCCCACCTTTTCGCTCGGATAGCACCCCATCCAAGATCCTTAAAATAATCGTTAAAAATATATTACTAGTTTATTATTATTATTATTATTTTGTTAGGTGACCCATAAGGATTCGAATCTAAAGTCATGGAATAATAATATTTATTATCAAGGCAACCAAAATTAAGCTACCCATGGGCCTAATTTTACATTAATTTTATTTTTCTCTGTATCTTATATTTAGATTCCAACTCACATTATAATATATTAATTAATATAATATAATTTATATATATATAAAATATATAATAAAAATTACATTAAATCATTTCATTAATAAATATTATAGTAAAATTGGTAAAAATCTTTATAAATTTATTTTTTTTATTCATAAATTACTTTTAATAATATAATAATAAATTAAATTTTTAAAACATTTCATAAAATATTAATTTTGCATAGACAACAAAAATTTAAGAATTTGAATTAAAAAAAAATTTAATAATAAAAATACTTATCATATTTTTGTTTTTATGATAGAAATAAATTTAACACCATCAAAAACTCCTATACACTTCAAATAAAATAAAAGAGCTATAAACAAGATTTCCAAAAATATTATTAAGATTCAAAATCGTACCAAACTCTCCATGAACTATATTTTAATCATCCATTATTCTTCAACAATCTCATTACAACACTTGTTTTTCATATCTTGAGAATTAACGTCTTAATTATATTTTCAGAGGTGTGACAAATTCAAGATGCATACAGAGCTTACAGATTTAATGATGATGTGATGCCTACAGAGATTACAGATTTAATGATAATGTTATGTCCACAGAGACATGATTTCGGAGACGAACAGGTTTAGATTCTTTGTGGAGGATCCGCCCTCGGCCACTGCTGCTCTGACAGCCGCCTTCAGTTCTCCGACTCCTTCTCTCATTTCCTGCCCCGTTTCTTCCATCATTAACATTTCACAATTCTTTCCACGTCCTCTCTGGTGACCAGCCAATTCCGGGTGATTCTCTGCGGTGCCTCCAGTGCGATCTGGATCTCGTCCACCACAAACTTTGAGTTGAAGTGTTGCTCTGCATACAGCGGCCATGCGATCATGGGAATCCCCATCGTCGTCGTCTCCAGCACGGCGTTCCATCGGCAGTGCGACATAAAGCCCCCTGTAGCAGGATGTGCCTGGATGCTCAGCTGCGAGGCCCAGCCCAAAATGATAAATCCCTGCTTCTTCTCCACCATACGGTCATGGAATCCCTCGGGAAGAAATTCCAGAGCCGACGAGAACGCCTTCGATCCTATGTCCGACGGGGTCCGCAGAACCCACACGAACTTCGTCCCGCTTGCCTCCAATCCCATCGCTAGCTCCTCAATCTGAGCGATCAATATGGAGTTCTCGCTGCCAAAAGAAATGTAAAGCACTGTTGCCTCTGCCTGCGCGTCCAGCCACTCCAAGCACTTTTCTTCTTCTGTATTGAGACCCATCTCGACCGCAGGGGCGATCCTGCGAGGTCGGGCTTCAAACGCCTCTGGAGGGAGCAGAGGGCCGATTGTTCTGAGAGTGTCGTTAACCCTCTAGAAATGCTTCACAAACTCTGCCTCCAGCTCATAGAAGGTGTTGGCAATGATCCTCCAGCTCTGTTTGTTCCCACGCCTCTGCCAGGGCCAGAACTGGTGCGTGCCGTTGTCAGTGGTGGCCTCAGGGTGCTCTGGCAGCATCTGAAGGCGAGTGAGACGAACTTCCTTGGGAAGTCCTGGGACAACATAACGACCAAAGTCGGTGCGCGAGAGATTGTGAGGTAGAACGTCCACACGATCTATTGAACTGACTCTCCGAACATTCCAGATGTGTCGAAGCACACTCTGGGGATGTCGAATTTCTTGGCCACGGTAGAGGCCCAGCCCAGGAGAAAGTCGGCAATAAGGCATTTCAGGGGCGGAGCGGCGAGGGCGCCGCTCACTTGGCCGCCTGTTGAATATGTAATTTCAACGCAGCATTTAATACGCCCAAAACAGCTCCCAAAAACCACAAACCACCTTTATGTTTCTCGGGACCGCTTTTGCATGGAGTGGTTTTCGTACATAGGCGACCCGAGAAAATTTAGAGCTGACGCGTGGCTCTCCCCATACGTCACCCTCTGACAGTTTCTCAGGTGGTAAAGTTCGGTTAAAAATGCTCACCCGATATTCTCCTCCGCCTTCCGATCTACTCCATCGCTCTCCACCGTTGATTGTTCAACATTGCATACGAGGCTGCAATAAATGTTACGTGAGGTAAAGCTCGGTTAAAAAGGCTCACCTGATATCGCTTTGGACCGTTCGATTAGATCAACGGTTGACGGGCATCACAAACCTGCATCAAATAAATATTGCGTGGAGTAAAATAAAATTTTGGTTGACCGCTGGTTTTAATATTAATGCATTTAATAAATTTGTCATAGTTGTAGGTAAAAGATTTTAATTTTAATGTTACGGAGGTATGGCGAATTTATAATAGGTATGGGCGATGTCATATAGTTTTTAATTTTATTGTTTTTAATTATTCACGGGTGTAAGTCTTGTTTTACTGAACAAGTCAAACACATATTGTAATTTTTTTTGTGTAAATTGTATTGTGAAATTGAACGCACAACAGTGCGAGTAAGAAAACCAGGGGGAAGCATGTATCAGTGAAAACCATGAAATCTTTCACACAGCAGTGAAAAAGGGTAATGTAAGTTTTTGGTGAATGCATAATTTCACACAGCAGTGAAAAAGGGTAATGTAAGTTTTTGGTGAATGCATAATTTCCACATTTCCACACAGCAGTGTGTTGATTTTTTATTTCTACAGCAGTAAATGTAAAAGTTATTTTATAGCAGTGAATGAAGATTTTACACACCAGTGTAAAATTATTTGTAAAAGGAGACAGAGTAATTTCTTTTAAAATGTTTTTGGTGAATCCCTCTGAGTGAAAGAGGATGAATATGTATCAGTGAATTTTTGTTTTAATGAATAGAAATCTTTTTATGGTGGTGCAATACTCTGTTTTCAGTAAAAAAAAATTAAAAGCTTCCCTGTGCAAAAAGATCCTGGATCTGTGTGTTTTATTTTTCTGTTTTTGGGATTTTACCAGAAAAATCCCCAACAGTGGTGTGTGTTTTATTTTTCTGTTTTTGGGATTTTACCAGAAAAATCCCCAACAGTGGTATCAGAGCAGGCTTAGGCTCTTTGAAGGTGACAAAGAAGCTGAAGGGAGGAGTCTTTTGTTGCAGCAGCAGATCTTCTCCAGCAGAGTGAAGGCTCAGTCAAGAAAATACTCAGGTATTTCACAAAGTTTTTTTATGTGTTGCTGAAAAAGCAGTTAGTTGTTTTAAAATACACAGTCAAGAAATTGAAGCATAAATAAGGATGCAAGGAATGGTCAGCACAAGCACTGGTATGGGTATGTTTAACACCCAGCTCCCACAGTTTAATGGGAAAAACTATAACTATTGGGCAATAACCATGAGAGCCCTGTTTTCCTCTCAAGATTTATGGGAATTAGTTCAAGATGGTTTTGAAGAACCAGCAGATGAAAATGAGTTTAATAGATTAACTCCAACAGAGAAAGATCTATTAAAGAGCAATAGGAAGAAGGACTCAAAAGGCCTTGTATTTTTGTATCAAGCAGTGGACCAGAGTGTGTTTCCAAGGATAGCAGCAGCTAAGACATCCAAAGAAGCATGGCAAACCCTCAAGACAGCCTATCAAGGCATGGAGAAAGTGAAGACAGCAAAACTACAGTTGCTGAGGAGAGATTTTGAGAATCTGAACATGAAGGAGTCAGACAACATTGACTCATTCTTCACACATGTAATTGGTCTGATCACACAGATGAGGACTCATGGGGAAACCATTGAAGAAAGGAGGATTGTGGAGAAAATATTGAGGGTCTTACCCTCAAAGTTTGATGCTATTGTCACCACCATTGAAGAGACAAAGGATCTCTCAAACTTTTCAGTTGATGAGCTACATGCATCACTGATAACACATGAACAGAGATTGAGTAGGAGCGAAAACTCATCTCTAGAGCAAGCCTTTAAGACCCAGATGTCCTTGGAAGAGGAAGAGGTCAAGGCAGAGGAAACAAGAGAGGAAGAAGCAGAAGCCAGAACAGAGGTGGAAGGAACAGTCCAGCAAATGCTCAAGGAAGAGGCAGCAATCCAAATCAAAACCAAGGCCAAGGCAGCAACCAACAAAGAGAACAATGCTCAAGGACAAAGGTATGAAAAATCCAATGTCCAATGCTATTATTGTAAAAAAATATGGGCATTATGCCAGTGAATGTAGGAAGAAGCAGCATGATATGAGTAATAGACAAAATGCAAATGTTACTAGAGAGAACATCAGCCAAACTAATGTGTTGTTAGCTTGTAACATGGCTGAAACAAATAGTGAAGACATATGGTTTTAGACTCAGGTTGCAGCAACCATATGACAGGAAATATAGCTCTCTTTTCAGCCCTAGATAAAAATATGAAATCAGAGGTCACACTAGGAACTGATAGCAAAGTGTCTGTTATGGGAAAAGGGGAGGTATAAAAATATTTACAAAGCAAGGAGAAAGGAAAACCATAGCAGATGTCTATTATGTCCCCGGAATGAGATGTAACCTCCTTAGTATTGGACAGCTTGTTCAAAAGGGTTACAATGTTTACTTTGTGAATGATGTGTGTACCATCATGGATATAGCACCCAACAAACGCTGCATTGCTGAAGTGAAGATGACAAGGAACAGGATGTTCCCTCTCAGGATCAGGGCAGATTTGAAAAACAAAAATGAAATTGCAACAGTTACCCAAGAGGCCCTCCAAAGCGTGCCAAAGGATGAAAATTGGTTGTGGCACTTGAGATTTGGACATCTCAATTTTGGAGGTCTAAACTTGTTAAGCAGAAAAGGAATGGTGAAAGGATTACCATTGATAGAGAAACCAGACAGCCTATGTGAAGGTTGTATATTGGGAAAACAACACAGATAAAGTTTTCCCTCAGGTAAAAGCATAAGGGCAAAGGCACCCTTAGAGATCATCCACTCAGATTTATGTGGACCGATGCAAGCTGCATCATTAGCAGGCAGCCAATATTTCCTAACATTCATAGATGATTTTACAAGAAAGACTTGGATTTATTTTCTTAGAAACAAAAGTGAAGTGTTTGAGAAGTTCAGAAATTTCAAAGCACTTGTGGAGAACCAAAGTGGGCTGCATATCAAAGTTCTCAGAACTGATAGAGGAGGAGAGTATATCTCCAAGGAATTCCTAAGATTTTGCAGAGAAAATGGAATTCATAAACAATTTACAGCAAGGTACACCCCACAGCAAAATGGAGTTGCTGAAAAGAAGAACAGGACCATCATGGATATGGCGAAAATCATGTTGAAGGCAAAGCATTTTCCAAATGACTATTGGGTTGAGCTGTAAATTGTGCAGCATATATTCTGAACAGGTGTCCTACAAAAGCAGTGATGAATAGAGTGTCAGAAGAAGCATGGAGTGGGAGAAAGCAAGGAGTCACCCACATGAGAGTTTTTGGATGTGTGGCCTATGCACACATTCCAGATCAGCTAAGGAGGAAGTTGGACAGCAAAGGGGAGAAATGTCTTTTTATTGGATACAGTGAGGAATCCAAAGCCTACAGGTTGTATATCCCATCTACCAAGAAGTTTTTCATCAGCAGAGATGTTCAATTCATTGAAGAGGAAGCTTGGGATGGAAGCATAGAGAAAACAGTGAATGTTAAAAACTGTTTTTCTCATGATGAAGATGATGAGGAGGTGGCTGAAATGCATCCCCAAACAGCAGTGCCAACACAAGGACAGCAAGGAACAGCATTGAGGATAAATGAGAGTGCTTCTCCAAGCACACCACAAGGAGGAAATTCAAGTGCATCTTCAAGCACTTGCACACCAAATGAAAGAGGTAAGAATTTTAGAAATCTAAGTGATATTTATGATGAAGGAATGAATTCCTTATTTGCCTTGTTTTGTCATGTTGATGATCCTATTCATTTCGAGGATGCAATTAAAGATAAAAAATGGATAGAAGCTATGGATGAGGAGATGAATGCCATAGAAAGAAACAAACATGGGATTTGGTTGAGCTATGAAAAGGTAAAGAAGTCATTGGAGTGAAATGGGTTTACAAGACCAAGAGCAATGCTGAAGGCAAGATAGAAAAGCACAAGGCAAGGTTGGTTGTCAAAGGGTACAAGCAGCAGTATGGGAGAGATTATGAGGAGATTTTTGCACCGATTGCAAGAATGGAAACCGTGAGAGCAGTGTTGTCCATAGCAGCACAAAACAAGTGGAAAGTTTACCAAATGGACGTGAAGTCAGCGTTCCTAAATGGAGTTTTAAATGAGGAGGTCTATGTTGAATAGCCTCTAGGCTATAAGAAGAAAGGCCAAGAACACAAAGTATGCAGATTGAAGAAAGCTCTTTATGGGCTTAAACAAGCGCCAAGAGCGTGGTACAGTAAGATAGATTTCTATCTACTGGAAAATGAGTTTGATAAATGTGAGGGAGAACCCACCGTCTACATCAAAGAAAAGGATGGTAAGATTTTAATTGTGGTGTTATATGTTGATGATATTATTTTCACAGGTAATGATGATCAGCTCATTAAAAATTTCAAATCAGTCATGAAAGATGAATTTGAAATGACTGACATGGGTTTCTTGAGATACTTCTTAGGCATAGAAGTAGATCAAAATGAAAATGGAATTTTTATCTCTCAAGCGAGATATGTAAATGAAGTGTTGGGAAGATTTAATATGCAAGAGTGCAAAGCAGCAATCACTCCCACAGTAATGGGATTAAAATTCAGCAAAGAGGACAGCAGCAAGGATTTTGACCCTAGCTTATATAAGAGCATAGTTGGTAGCCTCGTGTATTTAACAGCAACTAGGCCAGATATAATGTTTGCTGTTAGTTTAATTTCCAGGTTCATGGAGAGGCCAAAGGAAGTACATTGGCAAGCAACGAAAAGAATTTTGAGGTATGTCAAAGGCACTAAAAGTTTTGGAATTTTATATAATGTCTCAGAACATTCAGATTTAGTTGGCTACACCGATAGCGATTGGGCTGGAAGTGTTGATGATTGGAAGAGCACTTCCGGTTATGTTTTTCACATGGGTTCAGGAGCCATTTCATGGGCTTATAAGAAGAAGTCCATTGTAGCATTGTCTACAGCAGTGGCTGAATATGTGGCAGCTACAGCAGCAGCATGCCAAGCAGTGTGGATGAGAAGAATGTTGAGAAGCTTAGGCCAAGAGTAGGCAAAAGCAACAGTGATTTTTTATGACAATAGCTCAGCTATTGCATTGTCAAAGAATTCAGTGTTTCATAAGAGAATGAAACACATTGATACAAGGTTTCACTACATCATAGAATTGGTGAACAATGGAGGAATTGTCCTAGAACATTGCAGGACTCAAGAACAGGTAGTAGACATTTTGACAAAGCCACTGGATCAGAAAAGCTTTGAATTTTTGAGAAAATGTTTGGGTATGATTGAATGCCCTGCAGTTGAAATTAAAGGGGAGTGTTGAAAACAGTAATTCCAACTGCGCATCAGGTAAGGAGTGCAGCAGCGATGAACACTCCAGCGATAAGAGATCGCCGATATCGCATCGGTGAAATGGAAGCAATTTGCGACTTCAGCGATTCAGCGATGGGCGACTAAGCGATGTGCGAACTGCCGATATCGCTATCGGCATTTTCAAGTGGAGCATGACCTTTTGTAAATGAGATATTGCCGATGAGCTGGACCCGATGAAGGAATTAATCCCTTTTTATAAATTATCGGGTCCATATTATTTTCGCTATCAGGAAAACCAAGTGGGCAGTTCGTTTTTCATGCGATATGTTATGACCCGATATTCTGGACGCGATTGATATTCAACACTTTACTTTATATTACTTCGGGTCCGCCAGTGGGTTGTTTCATGTTTTTATGAATTTTAGGCATATATTGTAATATATATATATATATATATCGGAGTTATCGGACCATGTGTGATCGGGTTTTCGCAATCAGGGGAAACCATGGGTGCACATAATTGTGTCATGCGATGAAGTCCGGACCCGATAGAATTCCAAAAGCATATTATATGATGTTGATGTAAAGGCCTGGAAAATGATTTTGACGTGAAGTGAAAGCTTTCCTACCGCTGTTTATCTCAGTAAATAGTAAATGCTATTTACTGTGGTTGGTAAGTTTTTTGATGAAGTTTTAATTTTTCCTGAGCGGGAGTATGGGCATAGAAAAATATCAGTAAAACCATTTAATACTTACTGTCTTTCTTTTACGGAAGCATGGCGATGTAAGTCTCCTCTCCCGTAGTCATATATTAATGTAATTTTTTTTGGTAAATAAAAGTGATGAGAGGGAAGCACAGCAGTGCGCATGTAATGTTCTGTATATGCAAACTGATCCATGCAGCAGCGTGAGAAAACTATCCATATGTGATTTTTACACAGAAGTGTATATGTATTGGTGAATCCCTCTGTGAGAGAGGAAGATCATAGTGTGTAACTGCATTTTTTTTAATTGAAATTGTTGGTGTGTGTGTGCTCAAACTCTGTCCTCTGTGCTCATTTCTTTTGTTTCCGCTGTGTTAAAAAGACCCTGTGGAAAAACAGAGCATTGTCTCTGTGTGTGGAATTTTTATTGTTGTTTTTGGGATTTTACCAGAAAAATCCCCAACAATCATGGTACTTGGCAGAACTTTACATATGATACTTTATTTTTGTTTTTATGTGGTTTACTATTTTCGTTTGGATTGAAACAGACATACATTCATCGCCGTCAAACTCTATAACGGCAAAATTTCTTCGATCTAAACTATGGAATAAGATGGAACAAAGCGGTTGATATTAACATACAGATTATTTTGGATCTTTGAAGCAAAAGCTAAGCTGATATTTTTTAACTTCTGTTTTAGTATTAATCTGTATAACGCTTCCTTTAATTATATCTTCTGCTGCTTCAGTATTAGTACATACATTGCGTGCCCATCCAAATTTTATCATACTCTTGCGTGTCTGTATTTCTCGGAGAACTTTTGGTACACAACATTTGATATTGTTCACAAGCAACACATCTCTGCACCAGAAAATGAAATCATAAGATAATTTTACTTCGCTACATGGAATCGTTACGATAAGTATTATATTGTATTGTTTTATGGAACCGTTGAAACGAATTTAAACGCACATGCCGAAGGAGTGGTTGCCCTATGTGACAGGTACCGAGAGCAGTGGGGCTTGGATAACATCCAAAGTTCAAATGAATTTATGCCAAGTAATGGGCGCGTGTAGTTTGTTATAATCTCTAACATATTCCATTACCGTAGAGTTTGTTATAGAATTCTTCGCAGAAAAGCATATTCTCTGACAAAAGCAGCATATTACAATAAAGCAATTTATCAAACTTGAATAATGGCCATTCACGTTTATATCAGGGAAACTATGAAAACTCCGAGTTGCACTAATAATGGCCACTTACGTTTATATAATGGAAACCATGAAACCCTGGAGTCGATGAAATTTTCAAAGGGCCTGGGAAGGAAATATAGCCGTTGAAGGAAGCGGGAGAGGATTGTTTTATTTGCAAAGGGTGAAAATGGCAGAGCTCTTTACACGGCGACGATGGATTTCAAAATATGAAAGGGGAAACACATGTTAATACTAAAACGCCGTCATCATGTGGGCTACTGGGTAGGTTAATCCTGAGGCTCAAGGAAGCGGCTGCATCAATATGCACGAGCTATTCAGAAGTAGCAATGGACTGCCTTTAACATTGAGAGACACACTGAACCCGATTTTGATACCCTGTTATGATTTATGCAGCAGTTCACCGTTCCTATCAACAGAGGCATGTGCAAAGCACACGCAGAATTACAATTTCAGTATGTGGGAAGTCTGTCATGCGACCATGTGCTCTCCAGGATTTGAGATGCCTATTCCCATTAAATCTGTGGATGGGCAAACAACAATTGTGGGAACAGATAGAGGGTTCGTGATGAACAATCCCGCAGCAGCTGCCATTACTCATGTGTTGAATAATAAAGTTGACTTTGCGTCTGTTAATGGAGTGGATGATATCTTGGTGTCGTCCTTGGGAGCGGGAGCAATTGATTGTCCATAAAATAGTGGGGAATAGTGGAATGGGCAAGGCCGACTATGAATATTGTGAGTGAAGAAATCTCAGATATTGTGGATCATGCAGTTAGCGTGGCTTTTGGCGACAGTCCACAAAACTATGTAAGATTGCAGGTAATTTATAAAGCAACACATGTATGTTTATCAATGACCGTATACATGGATGGCATCGAATTCCATTTATACGGTATCATTTTAAGCTCTACGGCATCAAATTCCATTTGTATGGCATCGAATTCCATCTATATATCATTATTTCCTGTGAATTTGATGGCGTGTTCATTTCTGGGTACCGTGTTCATGTCATCCTAAGTTGCAGGAGGATGTTAATGTTGATTTTCTCCATATGAGCTCAATAGAAAAAAGAGGAGAGACGAGAGACGAGACTTTAATATGATGCAAATCTTTCAACATCTTTCACCAGAAAAATTGGAGCTACAGGTATGTTATAATTTCCATTCTCATTCAATATTTTCCTCACAATGGTTGTATGCATTTGCCATGAATCTGGTTTAATCTAGTTTAATAATTGAACTACTTTGTAGTTTAATTAGTTTTAGGTATTTATGGTATCTTTTATTATTCTCTATCCTTCTTAATTAAACTTTTATTGGTTTCATGTTAGTTTAATCAATCCATCACGTTTAACTGCCTTATTTTTGCTTGTGGAATTAAAAGTTGTTTTTATTTCTATCCACTTAATCAGACTGTTTCATTAGTTGACTGACTCCCAACACAATTTTTTCCATGGATTTACCTGGCTTGTGTTTGTAGAAATAGAATGCTTACCTTTATTCCTAATTTAACTCACCTCTACTATGCATCTTAATTACAATTTTCACATTGACTATTTATTATTAGATTTAGTTTTATAAATTTCAAAACTAATTACAAGATCTGTAATATTATTCAGCTACATTTCGAATTATAGTTGTAATACATATATCAACCATATCAAATCTCGTAAGACAGATATTTGCCTTTGCTTTATAGCTTGAGTGTATAAATCTTTTCATGCAAACAAACTCTCATCATTGACTAAATCTCTCAGTAATACTGGAAGTTAAATCTTGTTGTACATCGTGAGCCTATAAATATACATAGATCTCAGTTTACGAGATTCGAGATGTGAGAGGACCTATAATCTCTCATCCACACGAAAATGAAGCACCTCTAATAGCGGTTCTCTACGCTGCAAGGACATCTTCTCTCCATTATTTCTGGTTGTGATACATAACATTTATGAATTATTCCTTCTGCATCTATGAATAGCATTTACAGATAATTTTGTTCTCATGTTTGAAACGCTAAGTCCAAGGGAAATGTTGTCAGATGATCATTGATAGTGGCAGCACTGATAATTTGGTTTCTACAAAAGTAGTGGAGAAATTGAAGCTGAAGACAATGAAGCATCCAACACCTTATAAAGTGTCATGGTTGAAAAAGGGACATCAACTGTTGGTAAGTGAACAGTGTGAAGTAGAATTTCAAGTGGGCAAGTACAAAGATAAAATTGTTTGTGATGTGACGCCTATGGACGTGTGTCACATATTGCTTGGAAGACCTTGGCAATATGACAGAGCAGCCATACATGATGGGAAGAGAAACACCTACAAGTTTGGAAAGGATGGTGTTAATCATACATTGTTGCCTTTACAGGAAGAAGATGGATCGGGACAGAAGACTGATCCAAAAACTCTGTTATTTGGAGGAAAGGAATACTTGGAGCAGATAGTGGATGTACAGTTGAGACAGGAAGAACTCAGAGCAGCTGAGTTGGAAGAGGAAGTTCATGTGAATGAAGAAGAGGATCAACTGGAAGAATTGGTATCTGAACCGACAAGTGAGACTGTTAAAACATGTAGTTTTCAAAGTGACAAGTTGTGCATGAATGCAGGGTCTGTAAATGATGATGTTATGCTTCAACAATGCTACAAAGAAATTGCATTGTTGGAATACTTGTTGGAAAATCCAGAGTATGACAGGGAGAATGCAGCAGATGAAAGAGTTCAGTACAGTGAACGAGTGCAGAAGGCTGTCATGGATGACATGAGAGAAAGACTAGTTGACAGTCTTGAGAATTCTTTAGAGGATTCTTTGAGGAGTTTGGATCAGCATACTAATGTGCTGATAGTGAAGGAGGATTCAGAAGAGTATACTGAAATGCTAGGAAAGGAGTACAAGGCACTGATGCCTTATGATTTTTATTCTAACAAGTGTTTTGTGAATGCAGGTATTGTTGCAGAACATTTGACTCAGTTGAGTAGTCAAATGCAGGGAGAAGAAGTTTTCTGTTCCAGAAGACAAGAGGGTATGGATGATCAGGTGGCAGTCGAAACAGAAACAAGCATAAGAGCAAGGAGTCAGCGAGTAACAGGACAGACTGAGCAAGCCGTCTTAGCTCAGTAGGCATCGAGAAATCAACAGCTTGAAGATTTATTGGACAAGGAAATTGAATTAATTAGAAGAATCATGTTAAAAGTGTCTCAGAGGAAGACATCAATAAGGAAGAGAAGCAACAGAAGCAGCAAAAAAATGAAGACAGGGACAGATTATGAAAGTGCAGCTAGTGGAGCTAGACAACATAAGATATGGAGACCTGGAGAAAAGCAACAAGCAACAACAGAGGATGACTTGCAGAACAAAGTGTGGGATCCAGGCATACACAGATCTGAACACATGATCAGGGGATCATGATTAATTTTAAGGTTGGGTGTATGATGCAGGAGCATCAAGACCCTCTTCATTTGTAAATATGGAATAAAAAGGGGGGTGTGATAATTTTAAATATTTTGTTATTTTTAATAAATAGGGAGTGTTTTTAGGCATAAAGAAGTGAATGTGGATCATTATTGGATAAGGAAAGCTTTTCTATTTTAGAATAGGGAAAAAGATGGGGAAAAGCCTCAAGATGCTTTTACCATATGCATTGCATGTAGACTCTTAGAGCTTTTAGTTGAGTGATTTTAAATCATGCTTAGTTTTATAAATTAGGAATCCACAAAGACATTGAAGATCAAAGAGAGAGAGAGGGAGAGTAGGCTTAGCCAGCAAGACTGTAAGTCCTCTGACAAATTGTAAGGGCCATGAACGTTGAAGATCTGCCCATGGAGAAGTTTGTAAGTATTTGTTATTTTTATGATAAGTATGGGTTTGAGATATTGGTTGCTGAACTCTGAACTTGCTTGATTGAATTATGCGCATTTATATGGGAAGTGTTATGAATTAAAGACTTATATGAAATCTAATGATGATGGCCAAATCGTTTATTATGGACATTCTTATACAAACATATTGTAATGGCGCAAATGAATTTCCTTTGATATATTTGTATTAAGCTTAGAGGGCGGACAGTGGATCCGTAAGCGCTGTATATGCATGTCTAATTTTTTTTTTGGTCAAGACTGAATTGTGGATGTCCGAAGGATCGAACAGTAGTTTTCAGTGATTCAATGGTCGCGTAAGATATAAAATTGAAGTTCAGCTTCGAATTCCTCCTTTGTTGCTTCATTGAATTCTGGTGGTTTATAATTGAAGGAATTGTATCTGTGAGTTTAATATGTAGCTTTGAAGCGATTCTACAATGGCTGGAGAGTTCCTCTTGATAATTTTATGAGGCTGTTGTCCGCTGGCACAGCGGTTCTTAGCCATCCAATTAACAATTAACAACATACCTGTACGCGTGGAGAGAGGGTTGCAATGATATATATGCATATGGCATATATGTATGCCTGTATATTAAACCGGTGGGCGCAACTGGTATGATGAGCTTAGGTTTTTTAATTCACTTTATTGAATTCCGCTTTTTCCATTTCATATAAGCGGTGCGTTCTTTACATGTCGGCTGATAAATACATGGTATCAGACAGACCTAGCTGTGGTTTGGTTTGACTATGTACGTGGACGCTGAGCGCTCCTTATAATGGCTTGAATTTGTAATGAATTTTCTATGAATGCCTGAAGCAACAAATCCATTTATAATATGTTGATCCCTCAGTTTTAGTGGCGTTGAATGGGTTGCTGGTTAACCAAGGTCGAGGCAAGGGAGCACTTAAAGAACATAGACAAAGTTGATTTGGGAATTTGATGATGCCTTTCCAGCGGCGGCATACTAATGAGCTTATATACATTCAGATTTAATGCGACTGATTACAAGTCACAGCAGCTTGCACCATAAACAAACTCGTCATTGTAGCGCACAAAGTTTTCAGTGATACTTTATATAGCAGAGGCATTCTGCGGTACCTTGCTATCCCTTATGTCACATGTAAAAGGTATTGTAGATACCGTGAGTTAGGGTTTGTGTCAACGCTTGTAAGTTTGAAAAGTCTTCTTATGGTGGAGAATTAAAGTGTTTCCATGTATGTGGATATGTGTGTGTGGTGGCGGGGCTTAAGTTATAACTTTGATATAAGGTGTGAATTTGATTGCCTATAAATGAGTTTTTTCTTAGTGAAAGCAGAGATGTGTGTTTATTAGTAGAGTGTTGAAGATCTTGGGTTTTGCAAGGCCAACCCTACATCAGGTGGTATCAGAGCAGGAATAGCTCTTTTTGAAGGTTCAAGTGTTTTTTTGTTAAGTTAATTGCATGTGATTTTTAGAACTAACAAATATTGAAGCAGAGAGTGCAGTAATCAAGGAGTCTAGCAAGGGATTCTAAGTGAATGTGGCAGAACCTAAACATTCAACAGAGGTTGAATAAGGTTGCAGATGAGAGAAGCCTACAGGAGCAGTAGAGGATGCTCCAAAGGTTCCAGCAGAGGACCAATGATTACCAAAAGACCAGATCCGGAGGGAAGGATTGGTGAGGTAAGTGGCAGCAAGAGAGGTTGTTGTGGTAGAGGCTTCATGCAACTCATAGGTGAGGAACTTATGGCGAATGAGATGACTACTAAAAGTCATAAAGGAGAGAGCAGAGGTTCAGAAAGAGGCCACAGTAGAAAAGAGAAGAAATATGCCAAGGCAAATGGCATAAGACAATAGTTGACTCAGGAAGAGTATGAGAAAGAGAAATCTGAGATAGCAGTTCATCTTGAGCTATTGATGGAGTTGTTGCAGGAAAATGCGAAAGACCAGAGACATGGTTTACTGCTGAGGAAGAGAGTGAAGTGGCAAAGGCTACAACAGAAAAGAGATTTACAGATAAGCATGCAGTTAACAGAGGAGCTGAGGAAGCTTGGGCAGATGATGGATGTACAGTTGAGACAGGAAGAACTCAGAGCAGCTGAGTGGGAAGAAGAGGTTTCCATTGGTGAAACAGAGGAGAAGACCATTGATGATTTCTTGAGTTATTGGGTAAATCTAGATCAGCTGGATAATATAAAACCATGTATTTTTATAGCTGACAATTGTGATGTGATTACAGGTTTTACTGAGGAGGATGTGCCATCTTATGAAACTGTTACAGCACAAGAGGAAGTTCTTATGGATGCAGAAGAAGGGAATCACTCTGAAGCGCAGATAAGGGAAGTAATAGTTGATATTGTTGAACATTTTGTGCAAACTGAGAGTTTATATGCAGGTGATGAGATGGTAACAACAGGAAGCTTGGCTTGGGAAAGTATTGAAGATTGCACAGAAATCTTCTCAAAGGAGATGACAGGTTTATGGTAGGAGTTAAATGTTCTAGAGAAGAGACTAGAAGTACAGAAGATAAGAATTCAGAATATAAAGGCAGTGATGAATGAAGATAAAGAGGTTTATTTTTATGAACCAGAATACAGATGCATTCTCGGAGAAGATGTTGTTGGGGATAGACTGAGTGATAATCTCAAGAATGATTGGGATTGGTACACTGAAATGCTGGCAAAGGGAAATAACGCACTGAGGCCTTATGAATTTTATTCTAACAAGTGTTTTGTGAATGCAGGTATTGGTGCAGAACATTTGACTCAGTTGAGGAGAGAAGAATTTTTCTGTTCCAGAAGACAAGAGGGTATGGATGATCAGGTGGCAGTCAGAACAGAAACAAGCATAGAAGCAAGAAGTCAGCAAGTGACAGTACAAACTAAGCAAGCCGCCTTAGCTCAACAGGCAGCAAGAAATCAACAACTTGAATAATTATTGGACAAGGAAATTGAATTAATTAGAAGAATCATGTTAAAAGTGTCTCAAAGGAAGACATCAGCAAGGAAGATAAGCAGCAGAAGCATCAGCAAAATGAAGACAGGGACAGATTATGAAAGTGCAGCTAGTGGAGCTAGACAACATAAGATATGGAGACCTGGAGAAAAGCAACAAGCAACAGCAGAGGATGACTTGCAGAACAAAGTGTGGGATCCAGGCATACACAGATCCGAACACATGATCAGGGGATCATGATTAATTTTAAGGTTGGGTGTATGATGTAGGAGCATCAAGACCCTCTTCATTTGTAAATATGGAATAAAAAGGGGGGTGTGATAATTTTAAGGAAAGATTTTCTATTTTAGAATAGGGAAAAAGATGGGGAAAAGACTCAAGATGCTTTTACCATATGCATTGCATGTAGAATCTTAGAGCTTTTAGTTGATTGATTCTAGATCATGCTTAGTTTTATAAATTAGGAATCCTCAAAGACATTGAAGATCAGAGAGAGAGAGAGGGAGAGTAGGCTTAGCCAGCAAGACTGTAAGTCCTCTGACAAATTGTAAGGGCCATGAATGTTGAAGATCTGGCCATGATGAAGTTTGTAAGTATTTGTTATTTTTATGATAAGTATGGGTTTGAGATATTGGTTGCTGAACTCTGAACTTGCTTGATTGAATTATGCGCATTTATATGGGAAGTGTTATGAATTAAAGACTTATATGAAATCTAATGATGATGGCCAAATCGTTTATTATGGAAATTCTTATACAAACATATTGGAATGGCGCAAATGAATTTCCTTTGATATATTTGTATTAATCTTAGAGGGTGGACAGTGGATCCGTAAGTGCTGTATATGCATGTTTAATTTTTGTTTTGGTCAAGACTGAATTGTGGATGTCCGAAGGATCGAACAATAGTTTTCAGCAGGTCAATGCTCACGTAAGATATAAAATTGAAGTTCAGCTTCGAATTCCTCCTTTGTTGCTATATTGAATTCTGGTGGTTTATAATTGAAGAAATTGTATCTGTGAGTTTAATATGTAGCTTTGAAGCGATTCTCCAACGGATGGAGGGTTCCTCTTGATAAGCTTATGAGGTCTGATGCAGGAGCATTCAGCCCAAGGGAAATCATTGTAAATAGTAGATATAGGGGGTCATGCATTTTTAAAAATTAGTTTCCTAAGTTCCAAGTCAGTTTAATATTTAAGCTTTTAAGTGTGTTTTAATTAGATATTCTCAAAATAAATAAATGAGAATATAGAAACTAGGAGAGCTTTTAGGCATAAAAGGAATGGATGTGGATCATTAAGTGATAAGGAAGCTTTTCTATTTTAGAACAAGGAAAAAGATGGGAAAAAGCCTCAAGATGCTTTTTCCATATGTATGCATTGCATGTAGAGTTAGAGCTTTTAGTTGAATGATTTTAGGATTTTTAGATCATGCTAAGTTTTATAAATTATGAAGCCTCAAAGGCATTGAAAATCAGAGAGAAGGAGTGAGAATGAAGAATGAGAGGCCATGAATAGGCCATGAATTCTCTTGTAAATATTTTATTTCTTAATTAATTATTCTCATATTTTTGTGTGCATATCCATCTGATTGATACACACTTCTCATCAGATTGCTTAACTTGAATTCTCATTAGATTGAATTCTGTTTGAAATAAATTGTGAGCATTGGCATAAGTGCGAATCCCTTTAAATTTGTGAGTTATAAAGTTACACTATATGTTGGGAAAAAAAATTTCTGCAGTAAATGGTAGAATATGAATTTGCCAGGAATGTGAAATTATAAGCTTCTGCACATGTGTTGAAAATTTCCGTGTGTTGAAGTGGAATTGGGCAATTATTTGAGGTGCATGCTTTTATATGCATGAGTGAAGAAAGATCCTGGTTATTGCAGGTATACCCTGCATCAAGTGGTATCAGAGCTAGAATAATTATGTTTGAAGATTTAAGTTTTTAAGTTAAGTTAATTGCATGTGATGAATGAATGTTAGATTTTGGAACTAATGAATATTGTAGTAGAGAGTGCAGTGATAAAGGAGTCCAGCAAGGGATTCTAAGTGAATGTGGTAGAACCTAAAGATTCAACAGAGGTTGAATAAATTTGCAGATGAGAGAAGCCTATAGGAGCAGTAGAGGATGCTCGAAAGGTTCCAGCAGAGGACCAATGATTACCAAAAGACCAGATCTGGAGGGAAGGATTGGTGAGGTAAGTGGCAGCAAGAGGGTTTGTTGTAGTAGAGGCTTCATGCAACTCATAGGTGAGGAACTCATGGCGAAGGAGATGACTACTAAAAGTCATAAAGGAGAGAGCAGAGGTTTAGAAAGAGGCCACAGAAGAAAGAAGGAGAAATATGCCAAGGCAAATGGCATAAGACAGCAGTTGACTCAGGAAGAGTATGAGAAAGAGAAAGCTGAGATAGCAGTTCATCTTGAGCTATTGATGGAGTTGTTACAGGAAAATGTGAAAGACCAGAGACATGGTTTACTGATGAGGAAGAGATTGAAGTGGCAGAGGCTACAGTAGAAAAGAGATTTACACATGCACTTAACAGAGGAGAAAATTATTGATGATTTCTTGAGTTATTGGGTAGATCCATATCAGCTGGATAATGTGAACTCTTGTGTTTGTATAGCTGAAAATTGTCATGTGATTACAGGTGTTGAGGAGGATGTGCCATCTTGTGAAACTTTTACAACACAAGAGAACGTTCTTGTGGATGTTGAAGAAGTGGGTCAGTCTGTAGCACGGATAAGTGAAGAAACAGTTAAAATTGTTGAACTTGGTGATTTTGTGCAAACTGAAAGTTTATGTATGAATGCAGGTGATGATAATATGCTTCAGCGATGCTACAGAGAAATTGCATTGTTAGAATACTGGTTGGAGAATCCAGAGTATGACAGGGAGATTGTAGAAGAAAGAGTCCAGTGCAGTGAACAAGAAGGAAAAGTTGCAGATGAAATTATAGGTGACAAGCAAAGGAATGTTGTAGAGGGACAGGAATTTTGGGAGGCCACAACATCCATAGTGACAACTGAGACAACATTGATAGCAGCAGAAGAGGCACTCATGCCTTATATTTTTTATTCTAGCAATTGTTTTGTGAGTAGAGGTCTTATTGAAGATGCTGGAGAAAATATGTTAGACAAAGAAATTGAACTGATGAGGTGGATGATGATGAAAGTATCCTAGACGAGGGCAGAAGTAGTGAAACAAAAGAGAAGCAGCAAAAGAAAGACAGCAGAAGATTGCGAGAGCATAGCCAGTAGAGCGATGCAACATAAGATATGGAGACCTGGAGAAAAGCAGCAAGCAACAACATATGATGACTTGCAGAACAAAGTGTGGGATCCAGGAAAACCAAGTCCAAAAGACACATGATTAGGAGATCATGAATATTTTCTACCTTGGGAGTCTGATGCAAGAGAATTCAGCCCAAGGGAAATCATTGTAAATAGTAGATATAGGGGGTCATGCATTTTTAAAAATTAGTTTCCTAGGTTCCAAGTCAGTTTAATATTTAAGCTTTTAAGTGTGATTTAATTAGATATTCTCAAAATAAATAAATGAGAATATAGAAACTAGGAGAGCTTTTAGGCATAAAAGGAATGGATGTGGATCATTTAGTGACAAGGAAGCTTTTCTATTTTAGAACAGGGAAAAAGATGGGAAAAAGCCTCAAGATGCTTTTGCCATATGTATGCATTGCATGTAGAGTTACAGCTTTTAGTTGAGTGATTTTAGGATTTTTAGATCATGCTAAGTTTTATAAATTATGAAGCCTCAAAGGCATTGAAAATCAGAGAGAAGGAATGAGAATGAAGAATGAGAGGCCATGAATAGGCCATGAATTCTCTTGTAAATATTTTATTTCTTAATTAATTATTCTCATATTTTTGTGTGCATATCCATCTGATTGATACACACTTCTCATCAGATTGCTTAACTTGAATTCTCATAAGATTGAATTCTATTTGAAATAAATTGTGAGCATTGGCATAAGTGCGAATCCCTTTAAATTTGTGAGTTATAAAGTTACACTATATGCTAGGAAAAAAAAATTCTGCAGTAAATGGTAGAATATGAATTTGCCAGGAATGTGAAATTATAAGCTTCCGCACATGTGTTGAAAATTGCCGTGTGTTGAAGTGGAATTGGGCAATTATTTTAGGTGCATGCTTTTATATGCATGAGTGAAGAAAGATCCTGGTTATTGCAAGTCTACCCTGCATCAAAGGATATCTTCTCTCCATTATTCCTGGTTTTGATACATAACATTTATGAATAATTCCTTCCGCATCTATGAATAGCATTGATGAATAATTTTGTTCGCATGTTTGAAACGCTAAGCACTTGTTTCAAAGTTTTGTTTATAATTATTTTCTGCAACTACGGATAGCATTTATTTATACTTTTACTGCCCCATTATAATTTTGTTCACACATTTCATATCAATATTTGTTTCCTCACCTATCGCTAGGCAATTAATTTTTCTTTCGAGATTTATACACAAATAATAAGAAATGTTGAATGCCTACAATTTCGAAAGACCGATCTATTCCGGTATAATGGTGATCAATTGCAACTAGCTTAGGAATACATCTTAACCGGGAAGGTTTTGGTCATACGTAGACTATTTTTGTAATTTTTTCGTTGGGAAACCCTAACCTGATTTGCTCCAATGTCGAGCAAGCTATTTGAAATTGCATTTGAGAACACATAATTAATTATTTATATTGTATTTTTTTTTAATGTAGATTGTTTGTTGGTCTAACATTCAAGCATTGATAACTGAATTATCATTCACTGTAAAATAACATGAAAACATGTAAGTATCCTAACTAGTATAAATAAAGAGAATGAAATGATATGTAATTAATTATTATTTTTCTTAGGAGGATGAGGAGGAGGAGGAAATAGGTAGAGGTTGAGGAGGCTGAGGGGGAGATGAGGCCAAGGGGGAGGAGGCACGGGAGGAGGAGGTAGAAGTGAGGGAGGAATCTGAGGAAGAGGAAAAGGTGGAGGCAGAGGAAGGCAAAGAGGAGTGTGCGGTGGCGAGAGAGGATGGTGAAGAGGTAGAGGGGGATGAGGAGGAGGAGGAGGCAGGTGGAGAGGCAAAGGTAGAGGTAGGGGACGAGGAAAAGGGAGGGAGAGGGAGGCGAAGGGAGGGGTGGTGGAAGAGGTAGAGTAAGAGGAGGAGGAAAAGGAGGAGGAGGAGAGGTGGGAGATGCAGAGGGGGGAAATGGCTAACGTTTTGGGGGGAGGAGGCAGAGGAGGAGGGGGAGGCAGCAAGAGAGTAGCGGGAAGAGGAAGAGGGGAAGGAGGGGGAGGAGGAATAGGGGGTGATGGAGGAGGCAAAGGGAGAAGAGAGAGGGTGAGGAGGGTGGCAGGAGGAGAGGTGAATGTGGAGGTGGGGGAGGAGTGGAGGAGGTGAAGGAGGAGGTAGGGGACAAGGGGAGCAGGAGAGGTGAGGGTGGAAGTGGGGCAGGAGGGGAGGAGGTGAAGGAGGAGGTAGTGGAGGAGGGGAGGAGAGACAGAGGTGGAGGAGGGGGAGGCAATTGTGGAGGGAGGCAAGGGAAATACGGGGAAGGCAGAGGGGATGGTAGAGGTGGGGGTGATGAGGAGGAGGCAGGGGAGTGAGGAGGAGGAGAGTGAGGAGTGGGGAGGAGGCAGAGGTAGAGGAAGAGTAGGGAAAGGGGGAGGAGGGTGAAGAAGTGGAAGAGGCAAGGTGGGTAGGAGCAGGAGGGGGAGGTAGAGCAGTTGCAGGAGGGGGAGGCAGGGGAGGAGGAGTTGGGGGGGGCGAGTGAGGAGGATGAGGAAGGGGGGCTTGCGGAGCAAGATAGGGAGAAGAGTGAGGGTGAGGAGGGGGAAGAGGTGGAAGAGGCGGGGGGTAGGAGGAGGAGGAGGAGGGAAAGATGATGGGGAGGCAGTAGGAGAGGATGGGGGAAAGGCAGAGGTGAATGACGGGGAGGAGGAAGAGGCTCAAGGGAAGGAGTTGGAGAAGTAACAGGGTGAGGGGGAGGGAGAGGAGGTCAAAGAGTAGGCAGCATCGGAGGGAAGGAGAGGATGTAGGGGGCGAGGTAGAGATGGAGGCGAGGGAGAAGTAGAGGTAGAGGTGGGGAAGGAAGGGAGGGTGAGGGGGGAGAGGAGAAGGCTGATGGGTAGGAGGTAGACGATGTAGGTGAGGAGGAGGAGGATGAGGAGGGGGAATATGTAGAAGAGATAGAGGGGGAAGAGGCAGAGGATGGGATGGGGATGGATGGGCAGGTAGAGGCATGGCATGGGGCAAGGAGGCATGGGAGGAGGAAAAGGAAGATGGGGGCAAGGATAGGGGGAGGAAGTGGCGGAGGATGGTGAGGGGGGGAGATGGAGAACGAGTGAGGCAGGCGGGGGTTAGGGAGGAGGCAGAGGAGGAAGGGTGAGCATGGGGGATGAGGGGCAGAGGGAGTATGTGGAGGCATGGGAGGAGGTGGACGACAACTGGGAGGGGGCATGGGTGCGGGTGGAGTGGGGTGTGGGAGATGATTTAAATTTTCAAAAAATAGGCTATGTTGATAATAAAAGGAGATTTTTTAATTTGTTTAAATGAGTGAAACCTCAGTATTTTCAAGACCAAAATTCCAATGAGTGGAATATTCTTACATTGGATTTTTGGGTATCAAAATTTTTCATATTAAAATTTGGTTTTTCCAAATTTTAATTTATTTTAAAATCAATTTAAATAATAAAAAATTATTTGGTAAATAAAATTGTATATTGTTAGAGAATTAAATAATTGAGAGAAAGCTAAATTATTATGAAAACACTTCAGAAGTTGCCAACTCCACTTCAGATTCCTTTAAAAAGGACCCACTCCATCGATGTCTCTTTTCAAAACACAATCCACTCCCTCAATCGTGACACAATGATGAGATAATGAACGTTTTCAAATTGGTTTAAGAGAAACCCACTCCATCCATACAATGCTATCACATCGTTATCCACCACTATCATAATAAAGTAACCTATAAATACCATAGGAGTTCTAAAAAATGATGAGACAATTGCCAAAATTACAGGATAGGGTTGCACCACGAGGGGATTTCTCTATGAAACAGTTGTTGAAGAAATGAGACTTACATCCCTTGGAAGCTTTTTCCGTATTTGAGATTTCTCTTTGAAATGGTTGTTTAATATATCTATTGTGAGAAACCATATATATCAATTGACACCTATATTTTATTTCTCATGCATATGTTTTATTGTAGGAGGATGCATGCACTCCATTAAATGCCATAACATTTTTTACATTCCTGAATTTGGCTTTGATATTGGATGTTGCAACCAATGGAAAACAGTTGGTGAATAGAATTTAACTGTTTATTCCACAAAGTCGTTTGTACTATTTCAATTTAGAGCTTTTATTTGTTGGGTTTTGTTTAACTTCCCATCTCATTGAGCCCAGAGGCTAATTCTACAGTCCACTATGATGTGTAAGCCTATCCTTCCCTCATCAAAGTTGAAATTTTTCTCGTGTAGACCCCAATAGAATTTTTAAAAGAATCTAAAAAAAAAAAAGTTAAATAACTATACAATACACCTCAAGAAATTGGATCTCACTGTGCTCATGTTAAATGCATATTTAAGATGGATATAAACTTGCACTTACTCAATATCGCAACCAATCTAAGGTTTACCATTTTTTCAGGACTTTTTGAATCTAAGATTTCTTAGTTACTACATAGTCATTATTTACTTTAGCAATTGAACTACTCTATCCATCACTAATTAAACTACCCCTAAAACAAAATTCATTTATTTTCAACAAAGAATTTCAACTAAATTGAAACAGAAAAAGTTCGCATCATTTTTCCTAAACACTATAACATAAGCTTGATTAACAACATTTTATTAATATTATTTAAAAATAAGATATAATTAACTTCAAAGCATTATATATTTAAATATTAATTAAATTTTAAAAATTAAATATGTATTATACTAAAAACACATCATAACATTAGAATGTCTTATAGTTATTTCCCATTCATAAAAAAGAAATGTTTTACCTTCATAAAAGCATTTTCAATAGAAAAAGGATTTCCATCCTTTATTTCATAATTTATACATCTCTCGTTTTATATGTAAAAAATTGTTTTAGATTAATAAAAGCATTTCAATAGTAAAAAGATTTATATCTCATTATTTATACAGTTCTCATATTACTAAGTCTAGAGAGTCATTCTACAACTCCATATGATGTGTAATTTTGTCCATTTGTCAAAAAAATAAAAATTAAATATTTTCTTTTTAAATTTAAAAAATATTTTTTATCTATACAAATATTAAGATTAGACATTCTCATTAAACAATCCATTGAAAATTATACTTCTAATTAATCGTCTCTCTCTCTCTCTCTCTCTCTCTCTCTCTCTCTCTCTCTCTCGTACTTATGTATATATATATAATATATATATAGTTATATCAACTCATGATTAATTTTACATTTTAATATTTGTTATATACAAAATATTAATAACGATTTGCTTCTAAAAAAAAAATTCCATTGAAAAAAATTTACTTCTATAAATCTATCTATCTATCTATTCTATTCTATATTTATATATATATATATTATTTTTTAGGATTATGTGATGTCACACTCAGATCATGATCCACCTATTTAAGTTTCGAACCTTTTACAATTTCTGTCAGTTCAATGTGTCAATGGTGTGTTGGCATAAAATCTCATCGTGGGAGCATAGGTGAGGTTCTTGAACCAGTGTTTGGGATTCTGATTCTCATTCTTGAATTCCTTTTCAATGTGTCAGCATAAAAGCTCGGTGAATTCTCCTTCCTAATTTTTTGTTGAACGTGTGAGTGGCGTGTCAGCATAAAAGCTAGGAGAGGGAGGGAGTTGATGGCTCTAAATGTGAATATTCATGTTATGAAAGGATGGATTCAGGAGAGAGGAAATTATTGGCCTTTACTTATGCCAATCGGCCTCTGCACGTGCTTATAATCACGAATTTTCAGTGCTCGTACCGAGGTTGTGGCACGGATGAATGCATAGATTTTTAGTGCTCGTATCGAGATTGCAGCGATGAAAGTGAGGAGAAGAAATTATTCAATTGGTGTTGTGATTAAAACTCTTACTGTTGCGGTGAAAATCTAATGCGTAAAGATAATGAACTTGCATTGTTTCATAAATGATTTTTGGCACAGTTGAAGGAGGGAGGTGATGCTTTATACTTATGACTATGTTGATGGATGTATCAGCCATGAAAAAAATGGTGGCCTTGAAATTATTTACTTGGTGCATTGTACCAACCAAAAGAACCCTCGACGGAGCTGTGGTGTCGGTGAAAGGTAGAAGTGTTTCTTGAATTAGGGTTCAGATTCTATTCTATTCCTGAATTCCAAATAAAATCTGATTGAAACTATAATTTTTGAATTCTAAACAAAATGAAATATGTGATAGCCTGGTTGAGGGATTGGATAATTTTGTTGGATTGATTAATAGTCCCTTCGTGCATGTTTTTTCACATAGTTCCTAGGCCTTCACACTCTGATCTGCTTGCCTTCGCACAACCCTAACCAGGGGTTGTGGAGCTTTTGTGCTACTGGAGTAGCATTATCTGCTATTCCCCTAAGTCACACCTGATATCTTACTTATCTTCCTATGCCTAGTCAATTATCTTTCTGCAACTGGACGTCTTACGTTATATTTATTTATATAATAGATTCATAAGAGTTCACGCATCAAATAAACAATACACTTGTAATTTATACCCAATCATACATTAAAACAAGAAATATACAGAGAAATATGGTAAACTTATCTTTTTTAATTCTTCCAATAGTTACAAACTCGACCTGCTCTGCACACTCAGCTGTAGGGGTCTTCACACTTAGTTGCAGACTACTAGGCCTCTGCGCACTCAGCTGCAGAGCCTTCTCCTACTCTCCCATCCAAAGACACACTTTACACTTCAATTCAGTCTCTTAAACTCCTCATGCTTTTATTCTATTAGTTTATCTTTTTCATCTTCTACCCTTACAGCCTCGCTCTATTTATACAATCCGATGCTCTGCACACCATGGGTGTAGGTCTATCAAGCGAACATTACATTACAAAAACAAGGGAGGACAACCGTATGACTCTATTATGGCTTCACGCTCTGCGCCCACAATTTGTGCAACCTTTACAAACGAATTGGTCAAAACTTGGGCTTTAACCTCCAAAACATGCCTTGGGGGGATTCCATGCACAACAATAGTAGGCCAAAGATAACCGAAAAAAGGATCTTCTGAGCGGCGGCATATCCAAACATATGACCACCATAGGCATCAGAGTGGCAATCATTTACGACATGCTCAACCTCTTCAAGGGTGAGACATCTGTGAAGTACATAGTTCACACCAACCCGATACAATGTATCACTGATGATCTGATAAGGTTGGGACTGATTTTGGATGCAACATCGGTGAGTTCGGAGTAACTCAAACCAGAAAGTTTGGGTTTGGAGATAAATTCAGACTGAAAATTCTTTGTTTTGTAACTTTTATTTAAGTGTTTATTAAAAAAATTTACTAAAGTGTTATAAACCCTAAACCCTAAACCCCAAACCCTATACCTTATACCCTAAAACCTAAACCCTAAGAATTTCATAACATTTTAAAAAGTGCTTTGTAACTTTTTTTACTTGTTTATTAAAACAATTTACTAAAGTGTTATAGACTTTAAACCCTAATCCCTAAAACCTAAGCACTAAAACCCAAACCCTAATTCATTTATACCATTTTAAAGAGTGTTTTGTAACTTTTATTTAAGTGTATATTAAAAACATTTACTAAAGTGTTATAAACCCTAAACCCTAAATGCTAAAACCTAAGAATTTTATAACATTTTAAAAACTATTACTAACTTTAATTTAAGTGCCTATTAAAATAATTTACTAAAATCTTATAAAACCTAAATCCTAAACCATAAACCCCAAACCCTAATCCCTAAACCATAAACCCTAAGAGTTTTATGAGTATCTATAATAAGGGAATACCACAATAGGGTATTTGAGTGTAGGAGGGAGACAATTGCGGTACATGAGATACCCCGACCTTTGTTTTTCCAACCTTCTCCATAAAGCTTCTTTCTTTCATTTCTTTTTCTTCATAACCCATCGAGGCTCCATGGGATGAATGCATTATGTGTAATATGTAGCAACGAATACCCCCTTAAGGTGGGGTTGTTCACCCCTACGCACTAAACCCTAAACCCTTAGCCCTAAACCCAAAAACATAAACCATAAACCATAAACCCCAAATCCTAAACATTAAACCCTAAGTATTTTATAGCGTTTTAAAAAGTGTTTTGTAACTTTTAGTTAACTATTTACAAAAACAATTACTTAGGTGTTGTAAACCTGAAACCATGAACCCTAAACCCAAAACCCTAAACCAAAAATCTTAAAACTTAAACACTGAGCATTATATAAAGTGTTATAAACCCTAAACCCTAAACCTTAACACCTACAACATAAACAACAAAACCTTAACCCTAAACCCTAGACCCTAAACCCCAAACCATAAATCCTAAACCCTAAATTTTAATCCCTAAATTCTAAACCCTCAACATTTTATAACAATTTTAAAGATGTTTTGTAAATTTTATTTAAGTGTTTAATAAAAACATTTACTAATGTGCTATAAAACATAAACCCTAAACTCTAAACCATAAACCCCTAACCTTAAACCTTAGAGTTTAAACCCTAAACCCTAAGTATTTTATAGCATTTTAAAAAATATTTTTTAACTTTTATTTAAATGTTTATTAAAAGCATTTTCTAAAGTGTTATAATCCCTAGACCCTAAACCATAGACTTAAAACCCTAAACCGTCGAAATTATATAGCATTTTGAAAATGGTTTTGTTACTTTTATTTAAGTGTTTAGTAAAAGAATTTACTAAAGTATTATAAACCATAAACCCTCAACCCTAAACCATGAAACCTGAACCCTTAACCCTATAGCCCAAATCCTATACCCTAATCATTTTATAACATTTTAAAAAGTGCTTTGTAGCTTTTATTTAAGTGTTTATTAAAAACATTTACTAAAGTGTGATAAACCTTAAAACCTAAACCTTAAACCCTAAACCCTAAACCAAAAAACTCTAAACCCTAAGCATTTTATAAACCTTAAACAGTCTACCATAAACCCTAAGCCATAAACATGAAACCCTAAACCCTAAACCCCAAACCCCAAACATTAAACCCCAAAATCGAACCCCTAAAACCTAAACCATAGATGTTAAGCATTTTATAACATTTTAAAAAAAGTTTTGTAAATTTTAGTTTAGTGTTTGTTAAAAGCTTTTACGAAAGTGTTATAAACCCTAAACCCTAAACCCCAAACAATAAACCTCAAACCCTTAAATCTAAACCATAAACATTAAAAAATTTATAACATTTTGAAAAGTATTCTGTAACTTTTATTTATGTGTTTATTAAAACCATTTACTCAAGTGTTATAAACCCCAAACCCTAAACCCTAAACCCTGAACCCTCAGCATTTTATAACAGTTTAAAAAGTGTTTTGGAACTTTTATTTAAGTATTTATTAAAAGCATTTACTAAGGTCTTATAAAACCTAAACCCTAAATCTCAAAGGCCGAACTATAAACACTAAACCTTAAGCATTTTATATCATTTTAAAGAGAATTTTGTAACTTTTATTTAAGCCTTGATTAAAACCATTTACTAAAGTCTTATAAACCATAAATGTTAAACACTAAACCACCCTAAAGCCTAAACCCCAAACCGTAAATGCTAAACCCTAAACCCTAATCATTTTATAACATCTTAAAAATATTTTTGTAACTTTCATTACACTGTTTATTAAAATAATTTACTAAAGTGTTATAAACCCTAAACTCTAAACCCTAAACCTAAAACCCTAAACCCTAAACCTTAAATCCTAAACTCTAAGCATTTTATAACATTTTAAAAAGTGTTTTGTAACTTTTATTTAAGTGTTTATTAAAATCATTTACTGAAACCTTATAAACCCTAAACCCCAAACCCTAAACCCTAAGCATTTTATAACATTTTAAAAAGATATTTTTAACTTTTATTTAAGTGTTATATTAAAAGAATTTACTAAATCCTTATAAACCATACTTCCTAAAAAATGAACCCTAAACCCTAAACCCCAAACCCCAAACCCCAAACCCTAAATACTAATCATTTTATAACATTTTGAAAAGTGTCTTGTAACTTTCATTTAAGTGTTTATTAATAGCATTTTCTAAAGTGTTATAAATCCTAAAACCTAAACTCAAAACACTAAAACCTAAGACCTAAGTATTTTATAATATTTTAAAAAGTGTTTTGTAACTTTGATTTAACTTTTTTATTAAAATAATTTCCTAAATCATTATAAACACTAAAGCCTAAGCCCTAAACCTTAAACCCCAAACCGTAAACAATATACCCTAAGCCTTAATCATTTTATAACATTTAAAGAATCGTTTTGT
>APFE031544940.1:0-21704 GCA_000404065.3 Pinus taeda | reverse complement strand
ATGTTACAATACATATTTATACATGCTGAAGCATCCAATACCATGGACCGAAAACCATCGCGTCCAAAACCATGGAACGAAAACCATTATGTCCAAAAAACATGTGTGAAAATCATGCACAAAACCATAGGTGGGTCCGCCCAACCTAACATAGGGTCCAAAACCAAAATTTTCCAGGGCACTGCCCTGGACCCCATAAAGTGAGGTTACGGGTACCCCTCAAACCCCCTGTTAACTATTGGAGAGAATATAACAAAACCCAATAGGAAATTGAAGGTCAAATAGATGAAATTGAAGAAAATGGAGGCCTTAGTGATAAAAAGGCTTGTGAGAATCAATTTATGGATTTTGTCAGTTGATACTTTTGTCAATTTTAGTTTAGAGATATTTTCCTTTTCTCTCTCTCATCTCTTGCACACCTAGGGCATTCTTAGATCACTCATACATTGGAGAAAGGATAGCAAAGGAATTAAAAAAAGAAAAGGAAAGAAAATATCAAGCAAGGAAGAGTTGGATTAAGAGGCTATAGTGGGATTACTTGTAGGTAGGAAGTTTCATGTATGATTTTCTTGCTAGTTTTGACATGCATGGTATGTGCATGTGTGTATTTGGTTCTCTTTCTCTCACTAGCATGGTACTTTTGAGGTGTGACAATGATTTCAACCCTACCTTTCCATTTCAAGATAGCCATGGTGTGAGGAGATTCTTTCATTTGGTTGAGTTAGATTGTGCCATGGTTTTGGAACTCGATGAGGTGGTCTCAAGAAAATTCAAAAGGGCCTAGGAATCCCTTGACCATTAATGGTGGGATACATAATAAATATTGAGGGTGGAGAGGGAAATTTTCCTCAAGGTATTGGGTGAAGAAATATATAGGACTACATGCCTTTTTAGGACCTAGTGATCCCTTGATCAGTTTTGGCAGGATTGTAGTAAAGCTTGGTAATGTATGTTTATCATTTGGCCTAGGAATCTCTTGACCAATTATGGAACAATATATGGTAAATATTTGCTATATAGATGAGGGTTTTACTCCTAGAAATCCCTTGAATGATAATGGCCAGATATATTGTAAACTCTAAGGAAGCCTTAGTTGGCTTTATTATGAGTCCCACATTCATGTTTGGAATATGGCATGAGGGTGATTACATGAAAGAAATATTTGCTTCAACCCAATATATGGTCGTGTGGTACGTGGAAGTCTGCAACTTGGTTGGATTTTGCATATGTTAATAAGAGATCATTTTCCTCTTGTATTTCATGAGTAATTATACCTGTTATTATGTGGCTTTGATGGTTGATCTATCATGGTTATTAGTATCATTATATCCTAGTTATAAGCATGGTTTCATAATAGGTTCTAGCTATGTCTCTCTATATGTTTGATTTGTTGATGAAATGTTAATGAATTCATGAGATAAAAAATGTTATTGCGATGATTATGAGAGGGCATTAGAACTTATTGGTGACTCTCATATAACTTTCAAACCCTTATATTTAGATATACATTGATGACCAGAAGATTACATGTTCATCATGTGCTTGACGAAATGTTTGTCATGGTTGGGATGTGTCCAATTAAGCCCTTGATCAAGATCTCCATTAAAGGAATTTTTTTTTGTGTGTTAGTTATCATTTCTAATAGTTTCACTAACTTTTGGGCAGTGGTCTGGAGACTAGCCATGAAAAAGGTACCTTGGGTATCACGGTCAGAACCATAGAATTTGGTGAAAATGATTACAGTCGCTCCCTTGTAGGCTTATGCATGCATCTGGAGACCTACAATCACATGGATGTATGCTTATGAATGACACAAACAATCAAGTTCCATGAAAAGTAATCTAGGTCAGGGTTTGGGCACGTGGAGTGGTTGTTTAGTTCATGGGGGGTATTGTAGCTACTAAGGAAGTTTATTAAAGTTTTACTTTATCGATTCAACTTACTTAACTATACCTAGGAGTTTGAGTCATGTCATAGTAGCTATCTATCTCATGTTTACCTTGGCAGGTGGGTGAAAATGGATAGATCTAGGAGGGGTGATTACAAGGTACTATCAAAGCTCGCGGGTTCATCAAATGGGTTGGATGGGCAGAATATCTTTTCCATTCATGCATATTAGTTTTATATGTGATTTTTATACATTAATTGTGATATTCATTGTTTTAGTTTATGTCGTCATGATGTTGTTTGTATTTTATGATTTTGTTGTACTCACTGAGATAGAGTAGTAGAAGCATATTATCAAAGTGAAATTACAGCACTGGACCTCAGGGTAAGATCATATCATCATACATGTATGTTTTTATGTTTGGTATAGAAGTATGAGAGTTAATGGTTATTATATGAATTATGGATATGTATGTGCATGTCATTCTATTGTTGTTATGGTTACATGCATGATAAATGTTAGTTCTTTAGTTTGGTGATATGCACATGCATTAGATAGTCATGTACGATAATTAACTTATTTTTGTATGCATTGTGGTCATACACATGATGATTATGGTTATTACCTTTAAGATATTGATATTATGTAGCATTCAAATCTGGATCAGCCTTTGCAAATGGTTAGGGTTATGACATTCATGTATGAGTCAATATAATTGTTGTATTTTGTTATACTAATTTGGATTGACTTTTGCAGATGTGATAGCCTCCCCTAATATATAATGAGGTATGAGTTTGATTACATCATCTTTTTCGTTTGTCTAACATGGTATATTTATGGATTGTTTGAGTGATTGCATGGTATGATTATGTGTCTATAATATTTCATGAAGAAATCATCTTGTTTTAGGATGGTTATATTAACACATTATGTATTTAGATATTTGATATGTACTTTAATGTAAGTGGGTGCTAGCTGTAGTAGTATGAGTAATGACTATGAGTTGATTCTGACATAGTTATTAGTCTTGGTAAATTTTGATTTCAAATTAATATACATGATGCCTTAATCTTTGGAACATGTGATTGACATGTGTGAATAGTTGCAAGGCAACATGTTTGGTATTAGCATGACAAGGTAACAGTTCATTGGTTTATATAACTAATAGCTATGTGATGTGATAGCATATAATAAGATTCAATTGTAGTAATGAAAAGCTAAAAAAAAAACAATTGGGAGTGAATTCATTTGACTATATTCAAAACCTGCAATACCAAATGAATGAGTTATTTGCATACAAGAAGTCTTCTTAACCTTTATTTCATCTGACATTATCTAGATATTTGTTAGCTTCATGAAAATGTATTTGATAGGTATATCAACTAGTTTCTAGTTATAGTTGGATTCATTAAGGGAAATGGGTTCCTTTGGGAGATGGCATGGATGTGTTCAGTTACAATGGAATGTGCTTGGCACAACAAGGTAAGATAACTAATATATTGTATATTTATTTATACACTAACAATTATGTGTTTATGGCACTGTGATGCATGGATAGAATGGAAAATAAGAAATGATGAAATCTTGAAGAAGGCTCAGGTTGAGCTTTCCCTTGGAAGAATTAGGAACCCAAGGGGATTGATTCATGGAGTTTGTTGTCAGTTTTGTTCATTCTTGCTATTGTGATGTATTTGCACTTGATTTGAAATTGTGTTTATCTCTAGTGTATGGAAATACCAATTTGTCTTTTATGTCGTACTGCTCTTGTTTTTTCCATGGTTTTCTTCTTGCATGTTTCTTGTTCTTTCCGTTTATGTTTTTAGGGTATTGGGAATTGGTTGAGGAATGAGGAAAGTTAATGGAGCTCAGTGAGAGTTGAATGGGATGAAAAAACTAATGTAAGGCTTAGATGAAGTTGATGCATGTATAAGGGTAACTGAAGGCAAGAATATGACAATCAAGTGGGTTGGTTGGGTCCACTGGGATAAATGGATGGTGGAAGGACAATCATGAGAAAGGTAACATGAAACGTAGAATAAATGGGCTTAAAGTAGTAGGGGCCTTGGAAAAGTTGGAAACTAATGTTCTCAATGTTATGCATGTTGTGCATGGATTAAGGGAGTTCTCTTAACCTTAACCTTAGGATATCTACTAATTAAGTTGTAGTCATTATTATCTTGATGATTTCATGTACATATATGTATGTTGTTATATTATAGGGACGTGAGGGGTCATGATTGTTTCATGCTAATGTTTACATGTATACATATGTATGTATGATGTTATCTAATAGGTTCACTAGGGATCATGATTTTCTTACCCTAATGTTTATATATATGTATGTATGTGGTTGTCTAAGAGGGCCTTGAGGGATCATTCTAGTGATTGAAGGGTTACTTTTGCAGGTGAATGATCTAAAGAGGTTCCTAATTTATGAGGAATTGAGTGGAAAAGTATCTATGATAGATCTATGAGTTCGGTATCATGGGGATATGAATTAATACTTTGTGATTATACTATGTCTATGTTTATGCTATGGAAGGTAATGCCGAAGAATCTATAAGTGGAATGAAAGCAGTCTAATCTGCAACATGTTGGGATAAGCATGGAAAATGGAAAGACACCTGAGGAAATGTTTCATGGTAGAGGAAATGTTGTCTTTGCATGTGTAGTATTATTATTGTATATATGTTGTACATTGTGTATATGTGATGTTATCTACATAGGGTGTTGTATACATGTTGTATAGTGGTGCTATGTACATATGGTGTTGTGTATGTGTTGGATATGTGGTGTCATGGGCATGTTGGACATGTGGTTATGTGTACATATGGTGTTTTGCACATTATGTATATGTGGTGTTCTATACATTTGATGTTATGTAAATGTTTCATATGTGGTGTTGAATATATATGGTGCAATGTACATGTTGTATATACAGTGTTGTGTACATATGGTGTTGGATGCATGTTTTACATGTGATGCTATGTACACATGGTGTTGTGTGAATGATTGCACATATGATTCTATGTGCATGTCGTTCTATGTATATGTTGCATACATGTTGTATATAGGATTTTTTGTGCAGGTGTTGTTGTGTACACGTTGTGCAGGGGGTGTTGTGTATACGTTATGCAGGTGGTGATGTGTACATGTGGTGTTGTTTATATGTTGTGCAAGTGGTGCCATGTACATATGATGTGTACACATTGTGCATGTGGTGATGTGTACATATGGTGTTATGTAGATGTTACGTATGCAATTCTTTGTACATATAGTACAATGTACATGTTGTAGATACAACTTTATGTACATATGGTGTTCTGTGCATGTTGTACATGGCGTGTTGTGTGTAGGTGGTGTTGTGTATACATTGTTCAAGTTGTGTTTTGTACATGTGGTATTGTGTACACATTGTGTAGGTCGTATTGTGTACACCTTATGTAGGTGGCGCCTATTATAGACATATTTGGGCACTACAACCCCAATCATATATGTCGATAAACCAAGGGATATTTAACCCCTAAAAGTGTTGTTTCATACCTAAAAGATCATGGTCAACTGATTACATCATTTCTGAGAAGTTCCACCTAAAAAACCACTTAGAACTGGTCAAAACCGGACCATACTAACTGCTCATTGGTCAAAGTGCGATGCATACTAACTCTTACACTAGCGAGGTTTGATACATACTGAAGAGGCTTTTTGTGGGGCGCGACGAGCGAGAGTAGACAAATGTCTAAGGCAGTTTGCTAAGTGGATGCTCATGGAATCTTCTAGAAACTTCCTCTATTACACTTGCCTCTCTAAATTCACCCAGGGATGAGTAATAAATCAAAGAAATCTCCAAGTGGAACTAAGAACTACAAGTGGAATGAGACTAATCAAAAACCAAGAGATGACTCACACCTTTGCAAACATCTATAAATGGAACCCTCATCTAAGAGATCTGGACGCTGGAATTTTGTAATTTGTAAAGAAATGTTGTTAGTTTGTCTTTGAGAAGAGGCTTTGTATTGTTGGGTGATCTTGCTTTTCATGAGGTGAAGAGTGCTTTGATGTTGGGAGGATGATGCTGGATCAGACAGCTGGGTTGTATTCCTCTCTTATACTATTAATAAAGTTCTTTGAGTTTTCTTCCATATAATCATGTATTTGTGAATGTTGTTATTTGTGAATGGAATTGTATGGTGAATGTATTTCTGATTTTGCATCGTTTATGATATTATAGATCAAGATGCTTTGATGGTGCTTTGTTTATTTGTCTCTGCAGGTATTCTCTAAAGCGGGACAAGTAGGAGAGGAGTTGCAAGCTCTATCAAGGGGAAGAGAAATCAAGAAAGGAGTCAAGCAGAAGATTCAGGTTGTCCCCCTTTGATTCTCTCTTATCTATCATACATAAAGGAAATCACAAAGTTCTTTGATTGATTTTTTCTAAGATAGCTACCCATCTTAGCGGGACTAGTAGATCAAAAAGACACTAGTTTTCCTGAAAACAAAACGGCTACTCCGCTAGGGATCGAATAATTTGTTTGTTTGTTATTGTTGTTTGATTTATAAACTCTAGACAGAGCCGGAAGTTAGCGAGATAGCCTTCGAACTTCTCTTGCTATGAAAATGCAAAATAGATGAATTCTGCTTGAGTCAATCTTCGGGTTGGTTTATGAACTAAACATCTGAGTTACAAGCATTCTAAACACCCTTGTGGTAGCTCAATAACCTCCTAATATCATACCCCTATACTTTTGTTTTTACTATCCATCATAGCTTAGCTTAAATAGTTGAACTTAGCTGCAAATTTTGAGCAAAAAACCAACTCAGTTTTGCTCCCTAGCCCATCGCACTATCTGTAATTGGATGCCTGTATGCATTGCACCTCCTGTGTTTAGTAGGTGAGATGCATCCCTATTTTCCTGAAGGATAGGTGCGATGACTGAGTGATACTATTTCTCTCTTCGAGGTTTGGTTTTTTCTTCCTTGTTTTAAGCTCTATTCAGTTGTTTTGCTTCTTATGATCAATATCTCATTGCTGAAGCCTCTTTCCTTTACATTGTCCAGCCTCCATTGATTAGGATTAGTAGATTTTATTATGTATTTGTCCATCATTTATAGTCCTTCGTCAAAAGTAGCTTACATCAAACTGTCGTTTCGATGCAAAAGTGACGTAACTGTCATTTTGAATCAAGAAAAAGAATGTCGTAAAGTCTTCCTCCTCTAGATACTGGATTGTACTTTTTCCATTGTATTTGATTTGAATTGTTAATATTTGAAATGTCGAAAGAAATTTTCTATTAGAAATTGAAAAGTGTCGTTTTAGTCTTCCTTTCGTTTTGAAGAAGAAATCGTTGAAGTTTCACTTTAAAGAAAATAGTTCAGATCTCTACTTAGTTTTCCTTTTTTACATTATCACATTTAGGAAACGAAAAAACAAATACATTCATTTGCATTTACATTTAGACTATTTGCGGAAATGATTTAGGAAAAGTGCATTTAGTGTATGCTCTTTACTCTTTGTTGAAAGAATCGTTATCTTCTTTCCTTAGTAGCTAGGATTTTCATTGCTAAAAGAAAAATAAACGATTGTTTATCATTCTAGATTGCATATTTATGAATTTTACATCTAGATCACACGGTGAACCTTGAAAGGCAAACTTATAAAGAAGATCAACTCTAAAATAAATCTCAATGAACTTAACAATGCTTTGGAACCTAACGCAATGCATCTAGAAGTCTAGGCTAGAGACGTGTTCTGGCATCGTAAAACCTGGTAACTATTGTTTACATTGAAGGTTGGGTGATTCCTCCTCTTTGATACAACAAGTGCTAGTATGGACTCGTGGTCCCCGAACCATCAAGTATATATTGGGAGACCACATTAGGCTAATATCCTTTATCCATAGGAAGCCGTGTCTGCCGCCCTATCGATCACAATGCAGTGAACACAACATTCGGGAAGATTGATTATCGTACATAAGTCCTTGGTAATTTATTTTTAATTTACCACCAGAGTGTATATTGCAGTTTTGCGATTGATTTGGTAATCCCTCTGTCTAAATTTCAAGAGTATCCACTTTCATTCCTTTTCAACTCCTTAAAAGAAAAGGTCCATCAGAACACTTGTGACATCAGGCTCATTAAATATCGAAGGCAATTAGAGTCATATTTAGCTTTTTCTCGACTCCTAAAAATTGAGGAAGCAAAGTTGTGTCAAAGTGTCATTAAAATTTATTTAATTTGGAATAACATCCCTATTTCCTCATTGATCTTAGGTTGATGTAATGGAGTCCACCAATCAAGGAATCCCTCTTGGGGGGAATCCTAGTCCTTTCTCTTCTTGGGGACATATCAGTGCTCCTTATATGGCTATATTGTCCCTTCTGGGAATCACAGTTTGCCTGCTGGTATGGCTATTCTCAACCTCTATTGTTCAAAATACCATAATCCCTCAGCAATCAAATCAGCAGTTGGATGATACTGAAGTTGTTCCTTCACCTACTACTTCACTTGTTTCTCCCTCCCCTTCTTCCTCTTCACTTGGTGAAACTAGTGATACTAAAAACCAAGTAGCTGAGAAGAAGAAAAAAGGGAAGGATAAGAAGAATAAGAAGTCAGTAAAGAAAGGGGCAATAATGAATCATCTCGTGAAAATCCACACATTAAATATCCTAGATATCCTTGTCTAATTTTCAAAGGAAACCATTTTTGTTGAGATTTTCCTTGCATTCCATAGATCTTGAGAGAATGGTCTCCTCATTCGCATCATCCGGTGTCATAAACTTCTAGCGATCAGGTTGACAAAACACCATCAACAAGTGAAAATGAAATTCTTAGATAGGAAAAAAAGGTCAAAACTCCATGTCTATTATGTGAAGGAGACCATCATCTTCCCCATTGTCCTTTTCTAGATGAGTCCAAGAGCATCTTGCATAATCATCCTGTTTCACCATAGTGACTTCCACCTGGATACAAGAAACTCTTACCAAGTCTATCGCTAGTTGAAAGAAAACTGATGTAACTCAATCATCGACCAAAATGCCTATCATTGAAGGTAAACCTTTTGAGTCCATACTGGACCAAAGTCAACAAGTCAAAATGGCAGTCGACCCAGTCTTGCCTTCAGAAGGTCCACCCTCAGAGCATACTATTTCCAAAGAGAATGAAAATGATGTCATTAAAATTATTTTTGTTAATGCAGAGTCTGATGAACTTGGGGGATATCCACCCTTTCCTTTACAATAGGAGGAAAGTCCCCCAGTTCAAGGGGTTCATCCAGCTGTTTATCTAGTACCCGCTCCAAGCAGTCTAGCCATTTCCTTCGATTGGAATCAACTAGGGAAACCCTGTCTTCCGTCTAATGTACCATTTTGGATCATAGTACAAGTTTACAAAATGATCGTCTCTAACACTATCATAGATGAATGGGCTTCAATGAGTATCCTTTCCTCAACTACTTATAAAGCACTTGGTTCACCATCACTTCTACCTGAGACACAAAATTTTTCAGGCTTTAACAAAGGAAGGAGTCGACCATTAGGGATCCTTCAGAAGTTGTCGATAACTTTGAAAAGGAAAACCATTCACTTGAGCATGATGGTAGTCCAAGGGCCATTAGATTACAATATACTCCTTGGGTGTGACTATGTTTATAGCATGGAAGCTATTGTTTCCACACTCTTTTCAAGTGATGTGTTTCCCACATGAAGGAAAGATGGTACAGCTTATCGACCAACTTTAATTTCCTCGTTCAAACACAACTACAAGTCAAACATCATCCCTAAATGGTGTCTTTCTATCAAGAATGTCTCTTAAACCTTCATTTCATCCTCCTAATTACCACAAGTAGTCTGGTGAATGTAACGAAGCTTAAGATGCATGCACCCTGGTCTGCTTCGACAAGCGAACCCAACTAAGAAGATAGGTTTCCTTGTAGGTTATGTGATTGGTCTGAAACACCATTTCCTCATAGGATATATGATTGGTCTGAAACAACATTTCCTTGTAGGTATTGTGATTAGCCCGAAACACCATTCCCTTGTAGGTAATGTGATTAGTTTGAAACACCATTTCCTTGTAGGTAATGTGATTGGTTTGAAACACCATTTTTTTGTAGGTTATGTGATTGGAAGTGTCGACACACACCATTCACCTTTGTCTGCGTTGCGGACAAAGCCAAGGAACTGTTTTGTCTAACCGTGGATGAAACAATCCTGCTTAAACACAGTGACTTCCATATGGTGACCTGGAAGCTCTCGTTTTGTCAATACCTGTGGGCATGCAAACCTTTTAATGCAAGTGAAAAATCACCAATTTCATTTTTTTTAGCTTTTTAGCATTTTTTCTTTTTAGCTTTTTAGTTTCAACTTCTAAGGTTAGGTGATTGATCTAACCGCCATTCACCTTTGTCTATAGTGCGTGGACGAAGCAAAGGAATTGTTTTGTCTAGACGAAAGACAAAACTATCCTACCTAGCCTGAGTAGTTCCTTAGTTTTTAGTGTAGTTAGCTTCGTAATATGGTCGTTTCTAGCCTACATAGAAAGGCAATGAGAAAAGTTTTGCATGGTGCCAGCTCGCTAAAAAATGAACCTACCAATGACAGACATCTTTGACTACTGGAATAAGCAATGTTTCTGCAAGGTTCAAGCTCGTTAAAAAATAAACCTGCCACTGAGCAAATATTAGCACAAGGTTCAAGCTCATTAAAAAAAAACCCACTTTCAGTAAATGACCTCTGTGATTTCATTGTTATCAGCCTTTTAAGCCTTCGTTGTGTTCCTACCCTCACCTCCATTATTTTGGCCGATCATATGCTTCCACTTGATTGTTTACCCTTTTGAGGAATAGCTACGATGAGTGACTCTATTAGCCACCCTCCTCACACTACCATGTTTTGAGAAGTTCCAAACTTACCTAGAACCAGTTGCTACCAAAAAACATCACTTGTTCCTCAAAACCAAGTCTCTTTTAAGATCTTTCTAGACTCGTTAAATATGAAATGGCTGTCGAGCTACTGGCCTTTCCAGCTCGTTAAAGTAAGGGGAAGCGCCATCCCTCCTCTACATTTTAATATTTTTAGACCTGAGGGATCATCCCACAAAAAGATTGAGCGCTTGTCTTTTACGGCTTGCTAAACCTATCGAAAAGTCATCCCTTTCGTATTATCTTATAAATGTTCAGACTTAAGGGATTATGCTATGAAAAAGGACTGATGGAGTTTCATTTTCTTCTCTTTTCAAACTCTCTAAACATGAAAAGGACTGAGTTATCCTTGTCGTTAAACTCATTAAAACAGTAGCGACAAACTTGTCCACCTAGACAAGAATGAGTTCCACTATCACTAGGCTCGGTAAAACATAGTGACAGGTTTTCCCGAAGGGAAAATTATAGACCAAGCATATGTTATCCTCCTCAAGCTCGAAAAACATAAAGAGGTACTGGTCAGTAATGACTCGGGAAGAGGGTAAGAAAAATTTCAAAACTTCATTGGTAGCAGGGTGCTCTTGATCATGACACTTTCACTACATGAGCATGATTGAGTCGGGTTGGGTTATTCCATTCACCGATCATATCACCATTGGTCCTCCACACCATCCATCTTTTGGGGTTAATGCTACCAATCCATCTCAGTGTCACCGATATGTTCAAGAGAATTCATTTATAGAATTCAGCACCCAACTAATGCCTCATCGACTACAATACCTTCACCCTCCATTTTTTATGACTGCCTTTCCTGAACCTTGTATCATTAGATCGCTTTCAGCTCCAGAAAATCATTTGCTTCTTTTCTTGTCACAGATGTGGGGTACATTAAGGCCCTCCTATGATGGGTCACTTCTTGTTGACATCAACTCATTATCTGAGAAGTTGACTTAGAAACAACCCTTTCAGTACTTTGAAGCTTGCATGCCTCAATGGCAAGTTTCTCACTTCCAGTGATAGGTTTACATCAATGGCCTTTGACCAAAAGATTTTACATGGTGTTCGACATCACATCATATATTCACACCATGTGAATTGTATTGTAGTACCTTGAGGATCATTTCATTATTGGTGATTCCTCTCACGTCTGTTAACAGCTTACATCATTGGTAGTTTTGTAGCCTCCCCTAGAGTTCGTATTTTTATAGCCTCCACTGTGTTAGCTTATCATTTCATTATTGGTGATTCCTCTCACGTCTATTAACAGCTTACATCATTGGTATTTTTGTAGCCTCCCCTAGATTTCGTAGTTTTATAGCCTCCATTGTGTTAGCTTATGTGATCTATAATTGTGGACCTCCTAGCTAAACATATTCACCATCATAACTTTGACTAAAGGCATGAGAAACACCCTCATGCTATCCCTTAAACATTCTTAGGAACAAAATCCAATTGACTTGCTCGAATTTTTCTTTTCACAATTCATACTCCTCCATTTCTTGATAAACCAGGAACACTGGTTCATGTCGGTTTACCCCCGTGCCATATTTAAGAATATGTCTCAGAACATACAGGGTACTCAAAGAAATAGAGTACTATAAATTGAGTTATGGGAGCAATGTGATGGAGCTAGCGCTAGATGGATGAATAGAATGAAGGCCGAATTGTATGCAAGAGAAATGACGCTCTTGTGGATGGTGAAGCCATGCAGAAGAGAATTTATAATTTGAAATGGGATGGTAATGTTCAAATTGTTTCCATGAGTATAAGGTGAGTGAATACATGATGATTGTGATAAGTCATATGCAAAGATTATTTAGACATTCATCTCCTATGATGATGTCAAATTTCATTCAAATGTAGGTTAGACAGGATGGATAGATTGCGGTTGATTATATGACTACATCACTATATGACAGTCAATGTCATGGTTCTGGTAATCGTGCATCACAGTCATTCAACTTATGGTTATGCAGTAGTGGTAAAACCATTATTTAAACAACCCATAAATATAAAGCTCTATCATGAGATATGAAAACTATAATTCATTTTCTCGAATTATGATGAGCATCTATGAAATCACACCCATGATTAACCCATTCAATCATATGATAAAAATGAATTTTTTTCTTAGAGAAACAAGGGAATAAAGTTGAGTACTTTACAATTTAATATACTATTTTAACAACTGATGGTAATACAGGTTTACGAGAGTAATTATATATTCACTACATGACTAATTATGAATCTTAATAGAAGAAAATAAAATAATGATCTCATACCTCCATTACGATATCAATGCAAAGGAGTTCTTTTTTTTTGTACCGGAGGAATACAGGAAGTTTGTATGTAGTGCAAGATGAAATTTTGATAAGATATCGAATACATAGTCTTCAAATTTGAATCCTGTAGGATTCTCTTTGTATCTCAGTATGTTCTAAAAGTTAAGCTACAATAAGTTTTAATTATTGATGATGTTGCATGTGAATTTGTCCTACTGGAAGGATTACACTGAAAAAAACTACAAACAACACATTAGTATAGGAATTCTTAAATTGCACTAGAAGTGTTAGTTAATGAGGCCAAAGAATTCAATTATTGGGCTCCAATATCTATAACAAGAAGACGTTATGTAGCTCAAAAACCTCATCTTTTTGGAACCAAATTAACCACTGATTATGTGGCCCTTCCATTTTATTGGCAAATAAACCTAAATACTACTGTTATGTGGATTTTTCTCAAGCCTAGATGAGTTAATGCTCAACAATATTTTCAATTTTTAGGAGTATGAAAAACTTAAACAAAACTCCTTTTCACTTACCCATGGATTTTTATCGAGCCCATGCTAGTTCGTGCTCTCTAATGTTTTTTATTTTTAGGAGTCTAAAAAGCTTATATAAAACTCCATAGGTTCCTTTTCCATAAATAATTTACCAACGTTGGTTAAAGGAATAAACTTACACTTGGCAAATTTCCTTCTTTATTGTCTATCTACAAAGAAGGAAACATAGTTAGTAGTACCAAAATCATTATCAAACAACACACCTATACACATATATGTAGAAAGTTTAATTAAATTATACAACAGAACTTATAGTGGTGGATTAGCAACAAGATAACTCCCCTTTATAACCAACTGCATTTTAGAATTTTGAAGAACATGTTTGGTAAAATCCTCTTTAGAGAGCTTCTTATGATAAACTTTCTATCTATGTCCATTCATGAAAAAATAAGTCTGATATACATCGCTAGCTTTTATCTTCACCAAGACATTATCATATATTTTATCTACCTCATAAGGTCCAAGTCACTATGTCGTTAATTTCCCTTTCAAATCCTTAAACCTATTTTCATACAACAAAGCTTAGTCACCTCGTTGAAAACATTTCTTCTTAATAAAATTATCGTTCCATTTGGTTCTATGATCCTAAACAAGCATCGTCCTTTGAAGAGACCCTTATCTAATCTTATCCAATGCAGTCAATTCCATTAGCCTTTGTTTGTGTGCCTCATATAAACCCATTCCTAGGTGCATGGAAGTTATGAAGGTTTTAACTTGGAATTCTATTGGACGAAGTACCTGTTTCTCGTAAACCAAATCATAAGGAAACTGTCTTTTTGTGTTTCTCTAGGTTTTCCTATAGGCCTACAAAGCCTCTAGTAACCTATCATCCAAATATTTATGATCCAGTTGTATTGTCTTGGTGAAAAATGGCCTTGATTACTTTACTGGTAGATTCTACTTATTGATTCACCTAGGGGTGGTAAGGTGTATATTTCTAGTGTCTGATTTTATACTGCTCTGTAATAGATTTAACCAATTTGGAAGTGAATTGACTGCCTTGAACATTTACTATCTCCCTTGTTACACCAAAACGGGTAAATATCTCTTCAAATAAGAAATCAACAATAGATTGTTCAGTAGCAAAATATAGTGATTTATCCTCTACCCACTTTGTTTCATAATCTCTACATACTATAATATATTTCTGCTTTCTAGATATAAATCTAATTCCCATTTATTAAAAGGATTGATGAATACATCTACTTGAAGAGGCATTTCATCTGCTAGGATAGGATTCCCCATCTCTTAACAATCATTACAGTTGGCCACATATTTCTTTGCATCCTTAAAGATGGTGGACCAATAATACGCAGATTGTAAAACTTCATATACAGTTCTTTTGTCAAAACAATTTCTACCACACAGGTAATTATGGAAAGATTTTAGAGTGTATTCAATCTGATATCCTCATACACATATTAATATTACCAGATATGGTGGAGTGTGGTATAAACAATCCTCATGCCACATATAATTAGCACTAAGTTGTATGATTCTATGTTTTCCCCTTGAAAACAATTTTTGTGGAAACTTTGTTGTAACCAGGTAATTAGCTACATGTTCATACCAAGGATTATAAGTAGAAAAAGAAAATAGATTCTCATCCAGAAAATCATGAGTAACTGGCGCACTATCACCTAAGTGGACAAGTTTCGACATAAAATTTGTGACAAGATTACATTTTCCTGGTCTCTCAATTATAGTAATATTAAATTCTTGTAGTGGTAAAACCCATATAGTAGCACGAGTTAGTGCTCAAATCTACCTTAGGTTGAAATAAGGTAAAACTCAAGGGTACATCAAACCACGCCCAGCCTCGTAGCTAGCCCTATGAGGAGAGGAGAGAGCTCTCTCCGGGTCAATCTCGGCAAAATATGATCGATGAGACTCGAGATGATTGAAATAGAAGCTAATTTTAGGCTACGCATGAAGTACAAAGGTTTGATTTGAGTTTTTAGGAGTTTTTGTGTTGAAACAGGGAAAGGAAAATTTGGGCTTGGGGACGAGGCACAGTTTCTGCAGAGGTCTGAATGGGGCAAGGAAGGCGATCTCCTTGATGCTTTTAAATGGAATGAATGGGTAGATCAAACTGGTGAGGAGATAAGGAGAGCAAGAAGGTTTCAAGGATTCTCCTTAAACATGTGAGAACATTGAAAATCAAACAAATTTAAAGGCAGAGCATAACAATCTATGGATTCTACCTCAACACTTCATTTGTTCAATTGCAGAAGGTGAGAGAAGGAAAATGATACGCATAACAACTTACAGTTACTGAGAGAAGCACACCATCAAAACATAAAGCCACATGGATTCCAAACAGTGCTGCAAAACCCTGGTCTTCCCTTAGCAAAAAATGTAGAGAAAATATGTACAATAGTATGCCAAAGCAATCCCAAGTGTCCAACCTCTCCAAACTCTGAAAATGATTGATAAATTACATAATATAGGCAAGCCAACCCATTCCCCTGCCTCCAGGGGTCAAGCTCATCATCCTAGGAGTTGTTTCAACCAATTCTAAACAAAGAACTACAATCTAGGCAGTCAAAACAACTTGCCTCTATAAGGTAGGAAACCAATTCATTCATTAAATTTTCACTCTTTGGTGAATGAATTTTCTAGAACAAGTAACTAAGTGTCAAAATTACATCATGTTTAATCAATTACATCAAGCTGGGTAAAAAATCACATCAAGAGGTGAAACTAGTCATAACTGGCCGAAATTCTGAGCTGGAAGGTGAAAATTTGACCACAAATCTCTATGCGCCGCATGCATGAGCTCTATGCGTCATGCGCCTTTCCGCCTGATTTTGGGGCACTTCCCAACATCCAATTTGAGCTCATGATAGCTTGTTGGAAAGCCCTGGATGTCTACTTTCCAACCATAGTGGAATTTTCCAATTTGGTGACCATTTGCACCTCCAAAGGTGCATTCGCCCAAGACTGCTTGCTGTGTGTCAAAATAGGGGCAGTCAGGTCATTTTTTGCATGTTTTTTTACCTTTTTGGGACCCATAACTCACCCAAACTTCTTTTCCAAGTGCCAAAATGCATGATTCTCCATGAAAAATCCAAAACTGCAAGCCATTTGTGATTTGGATCTCCCAATCTTATGGGTCGCGCGCGGCGCATGATGCATAGGGAGGCGCGCAGCGCACTGGGCTTGAGGCACGCGACGCTTAGAGCCTGGCGTAGCATCTATTTGCAGGAGACCTTTGGAGGCCTTCGTGGTGTCAAAATTAGGTGAAGGATAGCTCGTTGGAAAGTTCTTTGAGTCTGCTTTCCAACCCAACTGGAATTTGTCAATTTGGAGTTCATTTTCATTGTCAAAAAGCAAAGCTCCCAAGACTGGTCAAAATGTGCCAAATGAGGTTGCCTCAAGTCAGAGTGCTGTTGCAGTCAACTTTTGAATGCCTTCCTCGACTCCAAATTGAGCTCATGATAGCTCGTTGGAAATATCATTCCGTCTAGTTATCACTAAATTCATTGATAAAGTAATTTGGCCAACCAAGCTAGGAGAAAACTTGATTTTTCCAAGGTCACTTGAGAGGTGCATCAATTCTCCCGAGGCGATTGTATTTTTGACATTTCTCTAAAACCATGAGACCTGTGTAAAACGTGAAGGATTTTTTTCTTCCTTGGCCTATTGCAGACAAAAAACTCTCTCATATTTTCAAAATTCATCTTTTATTGCTCTGAAACATCATTTTAGTGAAACCTATCCTCATGTGTGAAACAAAGAATTTTGTCGAAATGAATCGAAATGAAGGGGATAAGGGGCTTCTAAATTCTTGGGGAAATTTTTGGTAGTAGGGAGGGATGTTAGGAAGCATGCGAAAGTGGAATCTCATATATTGAGTGACGGGAATCGGTCCAAAAGGCAAAAACACAGGCCCAACCTAGAAAATTGCCACGTTGTAGCAAGAAACTAGGGTTTGTGTAAAAATGAGGAATTTGGGGGATCTCAGTGATGGGAAGTGTTTAATAAGGTACATTAAGGATAGGGGAAGGTGTTTGAACATCTGGATAGAAGTTTTGCTAATGATTCGACCATTCAAGAGAAATTGCCTTCAAAACCCTAGGAGAGGGAAATGAGCTTACCTAGGCGCAACTGAAGCATGAACAAGGTGTCAAATGACCCAATGGAACTTGACATGATGATGAAAACCCTCTGAATAATTGTACACTTAGCTGAATGGTGACATGGACCATCATTTGGACAATTTTTAAAAGAGTGAAAACAAACCCCAGACCTGATGCCTAGTGACCAAATTTTGCTTGAAGACTTATTGAAATGACAAAATTTGACCTTGACACATTAAAATCACTTTGTAAGAGCATGTTTTATCAATGAAAGAAGGCTGCAAAGACTAACACTAACAGCACGTGCATTGGTGATAGGTTTATTCATTAAAAATATAATAGTTGAATGATCTATGTGTACAAAAATGTCATTCTCAGTTATATAATGTCTAAATTTATTAATGGCATGAACTAACAATAAGAGTTCTCTTTTAGTGATTGGTAATTTAGTTCTATATGAGAGAGATTTTTTCTAAAAAAATAGATGGCATAGGGAATTTGATTCTCTCTTTGGCCCAAAACAACTACCAAAGTTGTGTCTAATGCATATGTACACGTGTCAAAAGGGAGGTCCCAATTTGGTCCTCTTAGAATTGGAGGAGTTGAGAGTTTTTGTTTAAGAGTTTCAAGTGAAATTTAACACTAAGAATCCCACTGGAATTCCACGTCTTTGGTTAAAAAATTCAACAGAGGAGAGGCTATTGTTGTAATTTTTTGAAAAAAAATCTATAATATCTTGCATGCCCTAGAAAAATTCTAACCTCTTTTTGGAAGCTCGGAGTTTTCAAGTAAGTGATTATTTCAATCTTAGTAGAATCTACTCTTATCCTAGTTTGAGAAATATGATGGCCTAACACAATTCCCTCTAGAAGAACCATTCTATATTTTTGATTTCTAAGGGCAAGTTTTGTCTCTTGACATTTGATTAAAACATTCTCTAGGTTGTCTAAACCTTCTTGGAAATCTTACCCATATATTGTGAAGTCATCCATATAGACTTCCATATAGTCTTGGGTTAGGTCAGAAAAAATAGCAAGGACAACCCTTTGAAAGGTGCAAGGGGCATTACATGACCCAAAAGGAAGCACCTTATAGGCATAGGTACCCCATGAATAGGTAAATGTAGTCTTTTCTTGGTCTTCGAGTGCAATTTAAATCTGATTATAACAACTAAATCCGTCCAAGAAAGATAAATTCTTCTTCCTAGAAAAAACATCTAATACATTATTAATGAAAGGAAAAGGAAAGTAGTCTCTAAAGGTAGCCTTATTTAGTTCCCTAAAATCCACACAAATCCTCCATTTAAAGTTTTTCTTAGGTACAATGATTAGTGGTGATACCCACTTACTATAAAAAATGGTAAATGAAGTTATCATCTAAGAGCTTTTCAAGTTCTTATTTTACTATATCTTTTAAGGTTGGGTTCATCTTTCTTTAAGGCTGCCTTACTAGTCTAGTTTCATCATTTGTATGTATGTGATGCATGTATATGTCGGGTTGGATCCCTTTCATATCAAAGTAATCCCTTGAAAATGCACCACATTGCCTTTTAATCATTTCAATCCATTGTTCTCGATGCTCCACTTCTAGACTAAACTTAACATATAGACATTTCCTAGGGTTAATTTCAACAACATGCACAAAGGACTCTTTACCTTGACCTTTTTCTATTATGGAAAACAATGTGGTGGTAGAGGAATGACATGCTTCCTGAAATTGAGAACTGAAAATGTTCTTCTATTCTTGAAAGGATTGTGGATGATAAATACATCTCATTGTATTTAAGAACAAGTTCAAAACTTGATATTTGGTTTATTCTTGAAGACATTTAGACTGTTCAATTGTTAACAATGGTGCAGTACATTTGTCCTCTCCATATGTGCTCTCTATCCATATGGCGATTTTTGTAGCAGGTTGAGCAAGAGGAAATAAGGTAACTTTTTGGCTTTTACATCCATTGGAAATTGTCATGTCTCCAGTCCTACACCCAATAAAGGCATCATCAATGGTTAGCCAAGGTTGTCCCAATACTACTGGATGTCCAGGTTTCTAGGATTTTGGATGGATCATAAAGAATTCTAGAGGATATTGCGAGGAATCTAGTATGACTCTTATGTCATCCAAGCTTCCTACATGTTTAGATGCATTGATGTAGACATATCTTTCATCTCAAATGCTCAAGCTCTCACCCAAATCATGAACACTTTTCTTAGTACCTATATCTAACTACACCCACCAAGACTCTTCATGCACTTATTTTCTCAAACCACACTTATACACTGGGTTAGGATTAACATGTTATGAAACCAGCTCACAAAAATATAGAGAAGATAGATCAATTCCTTACAATTCAGCCTCTTCGAGGGGGCAACCTCCTCTACATTACACAAATGAAAAATTCTTGGATGATACAAATGACTAAATGCCCCTTCTATATATATCAGTGTAAGGAGTCATAATATAACCAAGCCAACATAAAAGTAATCACATAAGGGCACAACAATAACAATAGTGGGTTTCTATGGGGCACACTAATAACAATATGCAGACAATAGGGGCGCAATAATAACAATAAGGGATACAATGATAATAGTAATGGGGGAATCACTACTATTATAGGGACCTAACAAGCCCCTCTCCTTTTGAAATGCGTTGTCCTCAATGCTCCAGTAGTTTTGGATGCTTTTAAATAAAATTCTCATCCTCCCATGAGAAATATTCAGCGAATAAGTTCTTCCACTTTATGATATACTCTGAAATTGATTGATTTCATATCTGTCGAGTTCTTTTTTCTGTGACTGCTTCCAATTCCAATATGATTTTTCATTCCTCTTCAAGTTTTGGTAATATTGTTTGAACTAGGATCTTGTCACATATAACCTTCTGTAAACATGAAACATGGAAAACTAGATGCACTCAAGAAGTTGAAGCAAGCTCCAATTTGTATGCCATAGTAATAATATTTTGCAACACCTTGTCGAGACCATAATACTTTGGTGATAATTTATTATCCTTCTTATCTTGATTGAGGGGCATTTGTTTATATGGTTGTAGCTGTAGGAATACCCAGTTACCTACATCAAAACTTCTTTCACTGCGATGTTGATCTACTTGTTGTTTATTTCTATTCTGCGCCAACGTGAGGTTATCCTTTAAGAGTTGGAGAACTTGTTGTTGATGGTCTATGTGATGTTCCATTGTTTGAACCTTAGAATTTTCTCTCAAATGTGATGTGATGGATGGTCGATGATATCCATAAAGTTCCATAAATGGGGTCATTTTTGCTGTGGTATGGAAGGAAGTGTTATACCACCATTCAGCAAGAGGTAACCATTTGACCCATTGTGTCTCTTTATCAGATACAAGGCAACGAAGATATTTTTCCAAACATTTGTTTATTGTGTCATTTTTCCCATCAGATTGAGAATGATAAGATGAGCTATGAGCTAACTGAGTATCGCCACAGGAAAATAATTATGTCCAAAAATTTCCAGTGAAAATGGGATCTCTGTCATTTACAATAATCTTTGCATTTCCATGTAGCTTTCGAATTCTTTCCATAAATGCAGTAGAAATTGTACTGGATTTAAATGGATGTGATAATGCTCACAAGTGTGCATACCTGTTGAGTAAGTCAACTACCACCATGATGACACTCCCTCCTTTGGCATTCGGTAAACCTGTGATAAAATCCATTGAAACCTCCTCTAAATGTTGGCTTGGAATGGATAAAGGTTTTAATAGACCTAAGGTATTAATTGTTTCAACTTTATTTTCTTGGTAAACCAAAGTTTACACCACAAACTTTTGAATATCCGATTTAAGGCTATCCTAAAAGAGTTCTTCTTAACCCTGTGGTAAGTTTTTAAAAAAATTGAGTTCCCTCCTAAGGGAGAAGTGTGCAATTCCATAATAATCTTTTGTTTGAGTTGGGAATTCTTACATAGGTATAAGTGATCTTTGTACCATAACGAA
>APFE031544932.1:0-13312 GCA_000404065.3 Pinus taeda | reverse complement strand
TGCACAGATTGCTAAGAGCAAATTGAAAATGGATGCAGTGTACAGACAATTTACATGACCAACCTGCTTGAATGATGATGATGATGATCGTCATACAGCTCTCCTAACATAACCGTCATTTTTACATATCTTGTAGGTGTACAGAGATCAAACTCCAACACTTATTTTGGACAAATGAAGACTCATATGCTTCTAAATTTTGCATGAAATTACGAAAAATCAATTACACCATAAAAACAAACTCCAAACAGGACAAGACGACAATAATCATAAGATGTCTATGCACATTAAAGATCTGAAATGTGGTATCTTCATCACAGGCTGGCATTTCTTCCCAGGGGATAGAAGAAACGAAGTAACAGAAACAACTTCATGGCTTTTGCTACTAATCACTCTTCACTTTGGCTCGGTAAACAACTATCTTCTTCTTTGATGAAGTATTCTCAATTGTCAATATCACTTTACCCAGCTCATGAATTTTGAAAGAGTTACGTAATGGTTTTTCATCAGAAGCCATTGTATTCATTTTCGATATCATAATTGTGTATCTGCCTTCTGTATTAGGGACAAACTCTTCTCCATAGGTCACTTCCCAGCCCAAAATTGTTATATCCCAAACTATTGTGGATCCAACCTGTGAGTTCAATAAGGGAACAATAAATAAACTGAAGAAGCTCATGAGTGAATACATCTGTCAGTTGTAGTCATTTGATTAGATAAGCTGCAGCCTGCAACCTGCAATTTAATATGGATACAAAACTATATTTCGGTGTGTATATATATATATATATATATTTATTAAATATATATAAAACGTGTCCTCCGTGTCCTGTTTTCGGGTTGCTGCGTTTCGTATTGAATACTCGTATTTACGTGTCCTCCGTGTCTCGTGTCCTCGTGTCATGTGACTTAGTTCTTACCTTATTATAACCTATATTGAATTTTATTATTGCTACCGGTAAGGGCTTCAAAGGCCCTAGTATGTACGAACTGAGAGGGTCTCTTCTATGGAAAGAAATTGGGTCCATAAATGACTACTTGAAATGTTTTAACGAGTCATGGACCAAAAGGGAATGTACCATCTCATCGGATGGATAAAGTGTTGGAAAGAATCACACCATAATAATATTCTTGGTCTCTTGCCAACAAGGAAAGATGTTTTTTTTTAGATTAGTAGATGCATCTAATTGGGTAGAGGATGCAAACTTGCTATTTGAGCTTTTGGATTAGAATGTTGTGGAGCAAGACATGGTGAATGTTGCTCAAATCATCACAGATAATATTTCTAACTATCTTCCTGATAGTAAGATGTCAAAGAGTAAATAGACAACCATATTCTAAAACCCATCTGTTACATATTGCATAGACCTCATACTTGAGGATATATGCAAACAAGATTGAATCAAGAACACTAGATAATACCAAGCATATTTCAAAATACATCTACAAGTTTACAACCATTCATGGATATATTGAATTTAATGAGGAAAAAGATTGAGGCCAGGCATCTTGTTCAGCCTACTGTCACCATATTTGCAATGAAATCCCTTCAATTGCAATTTCTCCTTTTCCAAGCACAAAACTTGAAAACGATGTTTGCAAGTGATTAATGGAAAGCATCATAGTGGAACTTATTTTAGAAAAAAGGTAGCAGAGGTGGTGAAATTGTCGAGCCCCATGTTAATGTGGTGCAGTAGTTGAATGGGGGGAAATTGGCCACAAGTCACATTTACAAGGCTATGGATCATGCAAAGGAGAAATTAAGAGCAGAATACAAGGATACAGTAGCAAAATATGGGCCTATCTAGGATCTCATTGATAACAAATAAACAATCAACTCCATCACCCTATTCATGCAACTAGGCATTGCTTGAACCTGACACATCATTACAAAGATGACTTTGGATAAGATCAAACCAAGAAGTCAAAGTGGAGTTCCTAGAGCACATGGTCCCGAATGAGAGTCAGCAACTGGAAATACAACAACACACAAGTTATTTTAGTAGAGCCATGGGTACCTATGGCAAAAACCTAACAAAGATCACAAAAGATGTGGACCAACCAAGTAAGCAATTCCAAAGGTTTTCAAGTAGTTTAAGCATTAAATATTTGAACTTTTATTTGTTGAATTAACTAACATTGTCTTTCACTGTAATGGTTTAATCATTTATCACAACACATTAGTGGGAGTTGTTGTTAGTTTTTGTAGCAACAGACAAGTGTTCTAGTCTCGGTTTGTGTCTAAGAGACTAAGAAACACAAAATCTTCAAAACCCAAAAAAAGGTTTCGTGAGATAAGCTTGTGAAACACCTTAATTAAATTAATTAACCATGATTTAAATTTTTCCTAACTTAGGAAAATTGGTTAATTAATAGTAATTAATTAAGGAAAGATGAGAATGTTCTAGAAACTCACACAGATTGAGTTTGACATGATCTTAGTCGTTGATGAGGACTTAATCATGGTCGTTGGTTCACCAACGAGAGATTATAAGAGCAGGTCAATGGGAATGTAGATAGACACATCAGGAGAGCAAGTTCCTTGGCAAATCAAGCTATTCAGCTGCAGAAGTCGAGCAGGGAAGAAGAGTTCGAGGCAGAAGGAAAGCAAAAGTGAGAGGATGTAGTAGAAGTGTTTTCCAGTGGATGGACAGTCAGCAACAAGAGGGCCAAGTTATTCTTCAATGAGGTTGTGCAAGAAGCTTTAGAGGGCAATTCGATTTCGCTAGAGAGGAGGTGGATCCAGTTGCTAGTGGTCGGGAAAATTTCCAGAAGGCCCAAGTGAGTTATCTTCATAGGTTGAGTTGGGAAGAACAACTACATCAGAGCAATTCCACAGGTAGTGCGAGATTAGCTTGCGCTGAGGCAACACAGAGTCTGACATAGGGGCTTTTGAATGGCCAGACAGAGGCATATTGGGAGTTGGGATCAATGTCGACTGAGACAAATTGTCTCACTAATATTTTGGTCAGATTATTTTGCTGGAGGATTGCCAGTTTTGGCATCTAGATATTGTACTCATATTTCGTTGTTGCATAATAATAAAATAAGCCATCATTTGCTGCATTGGTTTTCCCAGTTGGGCTTTTTTGGGGACTTTTGTCCAAAAATATTGGTGTCATTTTTATTGTGTGTGTGCATGTATTTTCTCAATCCCAGTTTATTTTCCGCAATGTTTTTATTGTGATGAAATTGTAGTGTGATTTATCTGTTATTTGTTGTAACAAATAGACTAATTAATCAGTTAGAAGAATAAATCCAATTGTTGCATTTCAAGGAAATTTTCACATGGTATCAGAGCATTGAAGTTCTGATCGGAGGCTCAGTAGCGAGAAGGAAAATTTGTGTAGGTTCGAGAGTTTTGAGCACAGTTTTCAAGATCTGTGCAGGCCAGCCAAGTAGTTCAAATTATTGGGCAGGAAATTTGATTTCCAGATCTAGACAAGTGGAAAAGTTTGATTTGCCTAGTAGCAATTCTAACAGGCAGTGGATTTACCGAATAGAGGGTTTTTCTAAGCAAATTAGTCAATTCATTAGGCACATCTAGGCACAATTGGTTTCCAGCTAGTCCAAAATAGTAGATCAGCGCTGGGTCGAAGAGAAAAGCACACTGCAGAGGAATTTTTAGAATTTCTTAGAGGGTTTATAGATCTAGTTTTCAGGAGGAGTAGTTTTGCTAGTCAGCCAATGCGAGTTTCAGGAGCAACAAATCATGTGCTAGATTCTGGAGGACTTCCGAAAGGTTGAGCAAGTTGCCCAGTTAAGGTGTTGCAAGTAGTGTGAGAATCAGAGGACTTCTGAAGGCAAACAGGAGCAGATCCGTGCATTCCAGAAGCGAACGCGAGTAGCAAAAGGAAGGTCGAGCAGGAAAGAAAAGGAGATTTCCAAATTCAATCTCAAGTTTATTTGAGTTTCACAGATTTTGCAACATTCTAAAGATGGTCATACGAGATTGGTAGAGTATTCCATGCCAGTTAGCCAGAATGCAGATCTGGACAGTAGATCAACTTCCAGTTGCCAGAGACATGTGTCGAAGGAAGTGTGAGATATCTAGTGCGAGTTGCAAAGCAAAGAAGGGTCCCAACTAGGGACAAGGCTCAAAAGGAGGTACCGGGACACCAGATCCAAGAGGTGGAGTTTGACTCTCTTGCATATCAGGAGGGGCAGGGTTCAGTGTAGATGCAACACAGAGATCAATCAGATTGGTTCCAATTGTTACAACAGGACCATCACCTTTGCTACGGGGGGGCCCACAATATCATAATAGCAGGTTCAATGTCAGTAGGATGCAGTCAAATGACAGTTGCAGAGTTAGTTGCAATCAATACATGCTGTTAAAATGTAGTAAGAAAAGTCTTCATGTGACTTGTGCCTTAGTCAAATGGAGAAATTCGATTTTCCACATTAGCAGGATGACTTGGATTGCAGTTAGTTGAAGTGGCATGGCTTTGTCTCCTAGTTTAATCAGTAAATTTGAGTTTGTAGGCTAGATGTAGAGTTGTGCATGAGTTGATTGCTAAAATTTAGCAATCTAGTGGAGTTATTGTTAGTTAAACTCAATTAATTAAGCTCTAGTCTTTAGTGCAGTCAGTAGGAGTTCAGTTGAGTAGTTATAGCAGTTGTTAACTCAATGATATCTCAGTTAACTGACCAATTTAATAAACCCAATCATGCATGGCATTCAAATTGCCTAGTTGGAGTGATGGAAAAGGCACATTGTAATTATCAATTGTATACAAGTTGAGCATACAGACATTTGCATTGAGCAGTGTTGAAGTTTCTAAGTTTACTTATAGATAGAAGCCCTCCATGCACTTTATCTGATTTATTCCTACCTACTCGTTATTTTACTTAAGTTATTTACAATGTAAATACTAAAAATAAACACTAGTGCATGCTCAACATATTACAAACCAACAACTAAAGGAAACAGAAACAATCACACCATATGACCATTATTTTTGGACCAACGTCCCCGGAAAAACCAATGTGGAAAAATTGGTGCAGCTATCTAAGGGTTTTCTTATTAAGCAATATCAGAGTACAATCTCGGTGCCGAAACTTGTCTACCCAACAAAGAATTTCCTTGGTAGAAATACCTCTCAATTTTTGACAAATCTCCTAACTGAAACCCCAGATAATCCTTTCGGCAGCTCCTTAGCACCAATCTGCCCCAGAAATCCCAACGTCAGCCTCTCTCTAGACTACGTCAGCCCCTCTCCCTCGCACTTTGGCCCTGTGTCACCCTGGATGGGTCTGTGTCAGCCCTCTGGCCCTCTGTGTCAGCAACACTGGCCTCTCTAAGGTTCTGTGCAGCTCTCGGTTGCCTCTGCGTGGCCCTGCGTGAGCCCTGGCTAGCTCTGTGTCACTCTCCCCGGCTACTCTCCCGGCACTATCTTTGCCTCTCCGTCTCTTTGTACTTAATGCGCCTCAACTACAACTCCCGATCACTAATTCTATCTCTCTTAGCAAACCCTGCTCTAGAGAATAGAATGATTGATCACTTTGGTGTATTCTCCAAGTGACCCACAAGCCTCCTCTTATACTTTTCCTATTGACATATCAACGGCCGAGATTAAGTCCCTAATCAACAACTAAGATAAGATCTAGCTTGATCCATGTCTTTTGGACCATTCTAACACAGTTTCATATTAATCCACATTAATATTTTATTTCCCCTAAGTTTAGACTTAGGGACTCTATTAAAAATATTGATTATTTTATATTTGCTGAACTGTTTAGAATCTGCCCAAACCCTTTCTTGGTATTAGAGATCTCATGTGCCCCAACCTCTCCACCAAATTTCGTGGCTAGAGCACATCCAATGCTACTCCAAATCAACACTCCCTCTTAGCGAGGGGTGTGCTCTAGTAATACTCCTCACTGAGTATGGCGTTGATCATTTGGCATCGGTCCCTTTGATGCTAGGCCTGTTGCCTACCATCCTCTGCACTGCTGTATTCTATACTGCTACTCATGGTTCTACCACTGTCACTGTTGCATCTGTACGACAACTCTCTCTGCATCCGTGTTGCTGCTGGTTCTTTCTCCCAGCACTGCATCTGCACTGCACCTCCTCTCATCATGCTGCATCGTGATGCCCACTGCTGCACTGCAACTCAGTTACTGAGAAGTAAGTAAATGATCTCCCACGCTGACCTCCCTGTTGGGCTAAAGACACCCACTAATGTTGAGGCTCCCTCTGTCGTTGACAAGCGCTCCCTCTCTGACCTCTGCACTACTGCAACAACTCCCTGCATCTCGCACCGTTAGACACCTCTCTGTGCCATCCTGCACTAGTGCAACACTCCTGTGCCTCTCGCACTGCTGCAGCCTGCTAGCCTCGTGCTGTCTCGGGACTTCCTGCACTGTAGCTCTCTCTGTCACTCCATCCACATTTGTCTCGACTCGACTCAGCCAATCTTGCTACTCCTCTTCGAGGTTCCCATAGCAAGGTCTAATCCAAGAGGTTGGGTACCTCAAGAATCCCGCCCCTCATCGCCTTTAGTCCACCTGACTACAACTCAATGTCTCCCCACTTGCACTCAAGTGGTGCGTGTGCATTCATGGCACAGTCATCATCTGTCAAAACTTCCTTCTCTGCCCGTGCTGGCGCTGCTTTAGTCTTCGAAGACTCTCCCTTACTCTTCTTCCTTCGACACTGGGTCGCATAATGACCCAGCTCCCCACATTGGAAGCACTTGACCTTGGAGAGATACTTCTTCTTCCGCTTTTCCTGCTTTCCTTCAAATGCTAGGGCAACATCTTCCTCCTCCTACTTGACTTTGATCCCCTTGCTCCTGCTACCCGTCTTCGATTGCCGTCTAATCTCTTCTTGACGAAGAGCCGCCCACATCTCGTCCTAAGGTGGGAGAGTCCATCTGCCCAGTATACTCTGGACAAATACCTCCCAGTCTTCTGAAATAGCATTCAGGGTTGTCATCACCATCAACTACTGATCCGACGTGGCTTCTATAGCAGTCAACTGATCTCGGACCTCATTCAGTCCTCCAAGGAAGGTGTCAATCGGTTCTCCCTTCTTCATCTAATACAACCTCAACTGATTCTCAAGCAACATTCTTCTCTGCATAGAAGTATGCTGGTACAATTTCTTGAGAGCCTCCCACATCTCATATGTCATTTCCTTCTCAGCAATGTGTGGTACTACATGATCCTTGACCCCATCAAGGATGATATTCTTGTCCCTCGCCATTGCCTGCTCGTACTTGTTATTATTAGGGTCGACTAGGATAGCTATTACCTTCAAGGCAAAGTTCTTGACATGATTTCTGTCAAGTACAGATAAGATTATGGCCTTCTAGACTACGAAGTTTGATTCTCCACCTAGTCTATCCTGGTCTCTTACTCCGTGTAGTGCCATGATGCTCCTCTACTTCCCTCCTGGAAGTTCTCTGTTCGACTCCTCTGAGTCTCTACTTCCCGTTTGGAAGTTCTCTTTTGGACTCACTCTGAGTCCCGATTTCCCTCCTGGAAATCCTTCTGCCGCTGTCTGAGATGCCCCCTACTCTGATCGTCTTGTGTAATTGCACCACTGATCCAAATTCCTTGGCTAGAAACCCTCGGTAGCAAATCCTCTTGGCCTTGCTCTATCAGGTACTGTTCTGACTACAGTACATCACCAACTCCACTCTGCAATATTCCCACAGCCTTCTAAACCCCAGCAACCTGAAGGTGAGAACTCCTAAGCTCTATTCAATCCCGACACCAGCAACCTGGCCTCCTCAGCCAACTGCGTCAGCCCTCCCAGCTACTATGTGGCTCTGCGTGAGGCTCCCTTTACCTTCCTTAGCCTCTGCGCCACCTCTTCCTGGCTCATCCTTGATGATGCAGGCACTACGTCACCCTTCCCTTGTTGCTGCTCTGCTAGAAACAACTTCCGTCACCTCAGGACAGCTGTTTTCTACGACTATTGCTCCGCTCGGCTGATGTCCTTAGTCATCCTGTGATCTGCAATCTCGCTCTGATACCATGTTGAAGTTTCTAAGTTTACTTGGTTTGAAACCCTCCATGCACTTTATCTAATTTATTCCTAACTACTTGTTATTTTCCTTAACAAGTTATTTACAATGTAAATACTGAAAATAAACACTAGTGCATGCTCAACATATTACAGATCAGCAACTAAAGGAAACAGAAACAAACACACCATATGACACCATTATTTTTGGACCAATGTCCTCGGAAAAACCCAATGTGGGAAAATCGGTGGAGCTATCTAAGGGTTTTCTTGTTAAGCAATACCAGAGTACAATCTGGGTGCCAAAACTGGTCTACCCAACAAAGAATTTCCTTGGCAGTAATACCTCTCATTTTTTGACAAGTCTCCTGGCTCAAACCCCAAATAATCCTTCCGGCAGCTCCTCAGCACCAATCTGCCCTAGAAACCCCGACATCAACCTCTCTCTGGACTGCATTAGCCCCTCTCTGCCCAGTGATGGCTCTGCGTCACCCCGGATGGCTCTATGTCAGCCTTAGGAGGCCTTGCGTAAACCCTCTGGCCCTCTGCGTCAGCAATGCTAGCCTCTCTGAGGCTCTGCGCAGCTCCCAGATAGCTCTGCGTGAGCCTTGGCTGGCTCTGTATCACTCTCCTCGGCTACTGCGCTGCTCTCTCAGCACTATCTCTGTCTCTCTGTCTCTCTGTACTCAATGCCCGTCAGTTGCAACTCTCGATCACTAATTCTATCTCTCTTAGCAAACCCCACTATAGAGAATAGAATGACTAATCACTCTGGTGTATTCTCCAAGTGACCCTCAAGCCTCCTCTTATACTTTTCCTCTTGGCATATCAACGACTAAGATTAGATATGGCTTGATCCATGTCTTTTGGACCATTCTAACACAGTTTCATATTAATCCACATCAATATTTTATTTTCCCTAAGTTTAGACTTATGGACTCCATTAAAAATATTAATGATTTTAATATCTCCTGAACTATTTAGAATCTACCCAAACTCTTTTTGGGTATTGGTGATCTCATGTGCCCCATTCTCTCCACCAAATTTCATGGCTAGAGTACATCCGATGCTACCCCAAATCAACAAGCAGGTGGTCAATTCCTCTAGTAATTGTGCAAGGAAATAGAGAATTTCCCTATTATTTAGGAGCTATTTCCTCCTGGATTGCGCAAGAAAATAGGAGGAAGGTTGGGGCTTGAATTGGCTAAGTGTTGGTCAGAGCAAGACAATGAGCAGGAGATCAAAATTGCATTGTAGGGCGTGCTTCGAGATTGAAGCAAAACATTGTAATTCATCCATATTCTCATCTGAATTAATGCAAAGCAATAGAGGGGTTTTTCCCAGTTGGGTTCCCTTGTAAAATCATTATGTTCCTTGTGTTTTGATGGTTGCATGTGTTTCTATTACGTGTTTTCCTTTCTGCGGAATAGTAGAAGAAATTTATATCTCTTGATTTCAGTTCGATTTCATTACCAATAACAAATTTCTTGCAATTTCTGCATGGTATCAAAGCATCGGAAGACTAAATAGTAACCTTGTTCTATATCTTCTCTCTGAGACATTACGCTTTGTCGAGTTTTTGGTGCAGATTCTCTTCAGTGCAGGAAAAATGTCTTTCAACAGATTGAGGCTTGAATATGCATTGGAGGGCACCTCGAATTTTTGTTGTTGGAAAGACAAGATGGAAGTTGTCCTAGATGACAATGGAGTATGGGTATATACACAAACTGATATTCTGAAACCAATAGCATTAGATGCACAAGCACTTGCACAGTGGAAGAAAGAGACAACAAAGGGCAGGAGGATTATTCTGGAGGGTGTCAGAGATCATGTGGTTTCAAACTTGCATGGAAAGGAGACTCCTTTTGCAATGTGGAAAACTCTCACAAATCTCTTCCAGAGCAGTAGTGATGCTAGGATATTGGCATTGAGAGATAAACTCAAGAGCATTCGAATGCAAAAAAATGAAACCGTTCCACAATAACTATCCAAATTCACTTAGGTTCAAGATGAACTTGGAGGAGTTGGAGAAAATGTGCCATCATCCAAACTAGTTAGTGTAGCACTTCTTGGCCTTTTGAAATCCTGGCACAAATATCAAGATTCAATTAATGGAAGAGACAAGCTAATTGTAGGGTGTGCTTCGGGATTGAAGCAAAACATTGTAATTGATCCATATTCTCATCTGAATTAATGCAAAGCAACAGAGGGGGTTTTCCCAGTTGGGTTCCCTTGTAAAATCATTGTGTTCCTTGTGTTTTGATGGTTGCATGTGTTTCTATCACGTGTTTTCCTTTCTACAGAATAGTAGAAGAAATTTATATCTCTTGATTTCAGTTCGATTTCATTACCAGTAACAAATTTCTTGCAATTTCTACATGGTATCAGAGCATCGGAAGACTAAATAGAAACCTTGTTCTATATCTTCTCTCTGGGACATTACAATTCGCCATGTTTTTGGTGCAAATTCTCTTCAGTGCATGAAAAATGTCTTTCAACATATTGAGGCTTGAATATGCATTGGAGGGCACCTCGAATTTTTGTTCTTGGAAAGACAAGATGGAAGTTGTCCTAGATGACAATGGATTATGGGAACATACACAAACTGATATTCTGAAACCAGCAGCATTAGATGCACAAGCACTTGCACAGTGGAAGAAAGACACAACAAAGGGCAGGAGGATTATTCTGGAGGGTGTCAGAGATCATGTGGTTTCAAACTTGCATGGAAAGGTGACTCCTTTTGCAATGTGGAAAATTCTCACAAATCTCTTCCAGAGCAGTAGTGATGCCAGGATATTGGCATTGAGAGATAAACTCAGGAGCATTCGAATGCAAAAAAATGAAAACGTTCCACAATAACTATCCAAATTCACTCAGGTTTGAGATGAACTTGGAGTAGGAGAAAATGTGCCATCATCCAAACTAGTCAGTGTAGCACTTCTTGGCCTTTTGAAATCTTGGCACAAATATCAAGATTCAATTAATGGAAGAGACAAGCTAATTGTAGGGTGTGCTTCGGGATTGAAGCAAAACATTGTAATTGATCCATATTCTCATCTGAATTAATGCAAAGCAACAGAGGGGGTTTTCCTAGTTGGGTTCCCTTGTAAAATCATTATGTTCCTTTTGTTTTGATGGTTGCATGTGTTTCTATCACGTGTTTTCCTTTCTGCAGAATAGTAGAAGAAATTTATATCTCATGATTTCAGTTCGATTTCATTACCAGTAACAAATTTCTTGCAATTTCTACATGGTATCAGAGCATCGGAAGACTAAATAGAAACCTTGTTCTATTTCTTCTCTCTGAGACATTACGATTTGCCAAGTTTTTGGTGCAGATTCTCTTCAGTGCAAGAAAAATGTCTTTCAACATATTGAGGCTTGAATATGCATTGGAGGGCACCTCAAATTTTTGTTCTTGGAAAGACAAGATGGAAAAGTTGTCCTAGATGACAATGGAGTATGGGAATATACACAAACTGATATTCCGAAACCAACAGCATTAGATACACAAGCACTTGCACAGTGGAAGAAAGACACAACAAAGGGCAGGAGGATTATTCTAGAGGGTGTCAGAGATCATCTGGTTTCAAACTTGCATGGAAAGGAGACTCCTTTTGCAATGTGGAAAACTCTCACAAATCTCTTCTAGAGCAGTAGTGATGCCAGGATATTGGCATTGAGAGATAAACTTAGGAGCAATCGAATGCAAAAAAATGAAACCATTCCACAATACCTATCCAAATTCACTCAGGTTCGAGATGAGCTTGGAGGAGTAGGAGAAAATGTGCCATCATCCAAACTAGTCAGTGTAGCACTTCTTGGCCTTCTGAAATCCTAGCACAAATATCAAGATTCAATTAATGGAAGAGACAAGCTAATTGTAGGGTGTGCTTTGGGATTGAAGCAAAACATTGTAATTGATCCATATTCTCATTTGAATTAATGCAAAGCAACAGAGTGTTTTTTCCCAGTTGGGTTCCCTTGTAAAATCATTGTGTTCCTTGTGTTTTGATGGTTGCATGTGTTTCTATCACGTGTTTCCCTTTCTGCAGAATAGTAGAAGAAATTTATATCTCTTGATTTTAGTTCGATTTCGTTACTAATAACAAATTTCTTGCAATTTCTACATGGTATCAGAGCATCGGAAGACTAAATAGAAACCTTGTTCTATATCTTCTCTCCGAGACATTACGATTTGCCAAGTTTTTGGTGCAGATTCTCTTAAGTGTAGGAAAAATGTCTTTCAACATATTGAGGCTTGAATAAGCATTGGAGGGCACCTCGAATTTTTGTTCTTGGAAAGACAAGATGGAAGTTGTCCTAGATGACAATGGAGTATGGGAATATACACAAACTGATATTTCGAAACCAGCAGCATTAGATGCACAAGCACTTGCACAGTGGAAGAAGGACACAACAAAGGGCAGGAGGACTATTCTGGAGGGTGTCAGAGATCATGTGGTTTCAAACTTGCATGGAAAGGAGACTCCTTTTGCAATGTGGAAAACTCTCACAAATCTCTTCCAGAGCAGTAGTGATGCCAGGATATTGGCATTGAGAGATAAACTCAGAAGCAATCGAATGCAAAAAAATTGTTAAACAGACATGGTTAACGAGAAACAAATGGAAAACAATAGGAAAGATAAATCATTCAGTACAATTTTTATTCACATAAGATGTACATTTATATTACAATATGGTGACCGTTGGGATTCACATCCCAAGGTCCCTTGGACTGCTTGTCCATTCGGCTTCCACGCTAACCCTTTAGGATTAGGTGTCCAACATTCCCCCCCTTAATCCGAAGGGTTATGTATGAGTCCAAGAAAAGAGCTGTAATACAAAATGTGCAATAATGCATGGCAGCACTAGGCTGAGTGTGCTCTATGAAATGTTGGTAAAAAAGGGCGGTGGTTTAAGGATGGCCACCAACACTGGAACGCTTAGTGCAGTTCCCGGAACTCTTCCAAAACTGGCAAGAAACTGAAGTTTTCTGCTAGAGGAAGTGATCCTATTGTTTTAAAGGGGGAAACCTTCAACCATAAAAGGGAGGTCTCACCCCGCATAAAAGGTAAACTTCAACCTGAAAAGGGAAGTCTCAACCTGTGATGGTTTAAGGATGACCAACAACTCTGGAATGCTTAATGCAATTCCTGGAACTCTTCCAAAACTGGCAAGAAGCTGTAGTCTTCTGCTAGAGGAAGTGTTCTCAATTTTGTCTCCGGAACTCTTCCAAAACTGGCAAGAAGCTGAAGTCTTCTGCTAGAGGAAGTGTCCCACATCGCCAACTGAAGGCATGTTTAGGCATCTTTGTCTCTGGCTACAACT
>APFE031544930.1:0-35956 GCA_000404065.3 Pinus taeda | reverse complement strand
TGCAATATGTCTCTTGGTCATTTATGGTCTTTGCAGATCTGGTTTATAGTCAGGGGGAGCATGTTCTTAGGGGGAGCATAAGCCTTTGCCCTTGATGTCAAAGGGGGAGAATGACGTTGAGGATCTTGAGGTTGCCACAAGACCAAAGGGGGAGATTGTTGGCATTATGATTCTGGTATGGCTCTATGATTCAGGTGTTGTACTTGATGGTAACTCACTCAAGTGGCAATGGCCTGTTTAGGCTCTCAAAATAATGGAAATTAAGAGGCTCGCAGGTGAATGGTTCAAAAGGTGCGGACCCGAAGGTTCACCGTCCAGAAGGTGCGGTCATATCTGCAGGTTACCCGTTCAGAAGGTGCAGAACCCCAGTTCACTCACTTCAAGGTAGAGAAGCGCGCTCACGTGGGGGTTTCTTATGTTTGGCCTGTGGTATTTAGCCCACCATTTCTGATGCTATGGTTTTGGCCCATGGTATAGGATCTATTTTAGCCCAGGTTTGGATCCCTTGTATTGGTTATTTATGGTTTTGTCCCATGGTGTGAATAAGGGCTTGACTATAAATAGGGAAGGAGATCACTTGGCTAAGGCATCTTTTCAATTGAATATCTTAAGATCTGAAATATTGGGTTGCCAATGTAAAATGCTTGATCTAAATCAAAGTAAATTTGAAGGTGAATCTATGAAGTCGTGATCTCTCGGGTGCATGATCAGATCTGTGCATCTGACTACGGTGGTACATTGGAGGGTTGTTAGTTCGAATCAAAGGTCCGCAGATAATTCATAGTGCAGATGCGGAGGCTCGCAGTTCGGTGAAAGGTGCAATGTTGTGGTACGCAGTCTAAAGAAAGGAATAGTGCGGGGGCTCGCAACACGATCAAAGGCGCAGTGCGGTGATACAGTAAAAGTACATGGTGCAACAGAGGGTACACTACGGAGGCATGCGACGAAGCAGAAGAAGCTGTGTGGAGCAAGGTCAGAGGTATGCGGCGCGATACAAGGGGAAGCTACGGAGATACATAGAAGTACGCGGCACGATACAAGCAGAAAGTGCACTGGCACAGTAAAAGTACGCAATAAGACAGAAGGCGAAGTGTGGAGATACGCAGTATAGCAGAAGGCACTTTGCGAGGATACACAGGATAACATAAGGCTGGGTGTGGAGTCACGCAATCCAGATAAGGAAAAACTACGGATCTGTATTAAAACAGTTATTCATTATCTTTTATCTATTGCTGCAGAGTTCTGGGTTTATATTTCTGGTACTATCTTTCTGTTTACAACATTCTGAGAAATTGGGTGACTCTTGGTTGATTGTATAAGGAGTTTGGGTGATTTGCATGTACTTGATGATTTGATCTTCTTGGATCCAGTTTGAAAATTTATGAAACGTGGTCCTGTTGTGCTCTACAACAACCCCCCATTTCATATCATTATTATTCTCAAAATTATAATGTGAAATGGGTCCCTTTTTACTTTAATTGGTATCAACTTAGTGTTACTCAAAAGGGTCCAAAAACAAAATAAAAACATTACAAAATCTTTTTGATAAACCAATTAAAGGCCTTATATATAAATGATTAATCTTTTATCATTGCGATAAAGCGATCGCATATCGCAATGACAAAGGAGGCATAACTTAAAGACCCATTGGTTTTCTCCGACGCGACAACTCACAATAGGCTATCGGATATCAACAATAATTAGTTGACATAATATAATTCCTTTCGCTCCGATGTGATGCGATATCGCTATCAGCGATCTGCGATTTACCATGCATGCTTTTAAAGTGCCTAGTTAATACTCCTGACGTGATGTGATATTGCTATCGGCGATCGGGAATTCCAAATGCAATCAATATAACAATTTAAGATTTCCCCGACGCCCGATTGCGATGAGGCCAAAAGCGCGAATTTCAAAAAATCTTAAAGCAGATTTATTACGATTAATTCGTATTAAAAGCCTTATTTTCCGAACAGCCATTCATTTGCGCTCAACCGCCAAAACATCGAAGACACGCTTAAACAAATCATTCGGCCAATAATCTAAATGATGGGCATTTAAAAGATTGACAGGTCTTAACGGCCATTTAATGAAATAGTAAGCCTAAAAATCTTTTCACAGATTATATCCGAGGCCACCTTAAGTAAATCATTCATCATGCATTGATCGATATATATCTCGCTCATATTTGGTTTTGCGCTATCAAATTTCTGTATTACGTTCATTTTCACTCCTGTGCAGAACTCTTCCGAAGTAACGAATTCAAGAAGAATGGGGAAGAAGTCTAAGAAAACTGTAATTTCTTCTGCTTTGCCAGCCACAGGACAACTCATCGTTGATCTAGGAACTAAAAAGAAAGGATTGATATCGGATACTACATGTCTAGGACTCGGAAAAACTACTTGGAAAGGTACCTATAATTTGATTGAAGCCGAAGAACCAGAGAAGACAGTAGTACAAGCCTCAACAGATAGCACTCGAAAATCTGATGCTACTCTAAAGGACTTAGCCAACTCTTTCCTTCATCGGATAGCAGCTCGGGAACAAATTCTCCCATATACGGATGTAGTGAGATGGGCAATTCAGGAAATCCCAATCATAGACAGAACCTTTAGCACCAGAGATGGGAGAATCTTCAGTTCATTTCAATCCGAGGATTTGAGGCAAATGTATCATTTGCCTGTGCCAGAGAAGAAGTATAACACGACATTTCTGGAGAAAATCTGAGATGAGAACGAAACTGAATCCGAACCCATTCGGGAATGGAGGCAAAATCCGACAAAACACAAGCATGAATCTTCGGGTAAGTACTCGGTTGATTCTCTATGCTCTCCTTATTGCTATGCTGGGATAATGATGTGTAGGTTGTGGGGGTTACATGATTCCGCTAATTTTACTATAGAAATGGTTCCCTTGATGGAAGCAACATGTAATGGTGAAATAATGGATTGGGAAACTATACTGTCTGATAAGCTAGCAACCGCAATTCTTGATTTTAGAACCAAATCCCGCATCACTGAAAGGATTATTCCCCCATTCTACTATAGTGCTTATATGCTAGAAATCCTGTGTTTTAAATCTGAATTTCCTGTGCTCGGATGGAGGTGGACTTCCCAAGACGCCACGCCCATTGACATATACCATCAGAAGTTGTGGAAAACTTACTACAAGCACCATTTATACCAAATCTGCAATGGCTTTATGTTGCCCATTCATCATTCTATCTTTAATAAGCCTGCCCCTAAGATTTCCTACCAAGCAGGGATTGATTTGACATCAATAGGAAGTTGGTTCGGGGAGGAAAAGCTTACTTATATAAGAATTTTTGGCTGTGAAGCCAAACCTCACGTTATTCCTTTGTACATACCCAATAAACTGTTGTCCAGGGAGATAGCCTATTAGATTATCTCCGAAGGAGTTACACAAACTCTAAAGAAGAATAAGAAGCAGGTCTGGCCCTCTTTTCCCATGAGATGTGGTATCTACACTCTACATGATTTCAAACATGCAGAGAAAGAATCTGAAAAAATAAAGTCATTAACTCTGGCAACTCTCCCTAGTAGGCGATTTGATCCACGCAAAGTCGCCTATAATGCACTTGAACAGGCCAAATTGACCAAGTTTGAACATAAAGAAGATAAGTTTGAGGACTTTTTCTCATCAGCTGAGTCAATGTACCAAGTTAAATCGCTGGCTATAATCGAATACAAAGATGAAGGATTAGTTGAATTCAACAGACTTAGAGAACAGAGGTTGCAAACTCTGCCTCTAGATCTGTTAGCGACAACCCCAACAACAGAATCGAGCGAGCCTGAGTAGTGACTTACCAAGGAACCTCCTGTTACATCAAAGGAATAGGAAGAAGTGCATATGAAAAGGCAAGAGGAAACCTTGACGAAAGAGCAGGAACAGAGCAGCATAAATGTGAATGAAAATACTCAAATTGACCCGAAATTTCTCTAGGAATGGCAGCAATTCAATTCAATTATCGGTAATCTTGAGTGCTCTAAAGATGGCGAGACATCAAAAGAGGCTAATACATAGGAGGCAACTTCAAAACAGGTTTCATGTGAAACCAACGTCCTACCCAGTTCAAAAGAAGTAGAGATAATCCCAAAGGATCCCTCCGACCAGGTTATTTTGCAGATAGAAGAAATTCCTCCCTTAGATGTCTTCTACAACCCAAGACAAAAAGTTGTGGTGAAACGATAGAGGAAGAGGAGAAGGACTGATCAACCTTCCCTATTCCCAGAACAAACAGTGACGGGCAATGTGCTTTAGAAAGAGGAATTTGACCCCTCTGATGATCTAACAAAACTATCACAATATGCTGGAGCCTATTCGGCGGCGACAATAGCAAGGCATCAGAGATGAGCAGTTTATTGAAAACAAAAGACTAGGAGATCTTTTCACTACAAGCTCAACTATCAGAAGCACAGCAAAAGGCGGAGCAGGCAGAACAACAATTGGTAATACAACAACAAATAAATAACCAATTGACTAAACAATTGCAAGAAGAGAAATAGAGGATTGATGACAGTGCAGTTCAAAAGTAGAAAGAGCTATCTGAGGCATTGGCGCAACTAAAAGCATCATACGAACAAATGCTGCAGTCAAAAGATGAGCAGATTGCTCAACTATTAGCCTAGCTAGAGAAAACAAAGAAACTTCCACAGATAGATGAATTCAAAGTAGAGGCATTACAGATAAACAAGGGATTGATAAATCAGATAAAGCTTTTATGTCAACAAATCGCCCAGACAAAACCATTATGCGATTTAATGACATCAATAAGTGAGAAATCGGAAAAAACTAGAATAGACTTGGATCAAGCCGATGAAACATTAACCAATTTTCTTGAATGGCAAGATACCGATCAGGGACAGGCGGCTAATTTACCAAAGATTTTAGAATCGCATAAAGAGATATTATTTACAGAATGTCAGTCTCAGTTAATGAAGGCAGAAAGAGAAATTTCAAGAAGCAAATCAACCACTAGTAATTTGGTTGAATTGGTTAATAATACTCTTTACTTGTTTAACATGATCTCTCAATGTACTCTAGGTAAATTGACAGCAGCTAAAACTTTGGAGCAGTCATGTTATCCAGAACTAGAGAAAAATGGAAGATTAATCGCAAGAATCAACAGTTTGACATGGGATGCCTATTGGTTCTTTTTAGTCAAACCGCACAGCCAGAGAGCCGCCCTCAAATGCCTTACATATGCAATCGGGTATATCCTTCCCCATATTCAGGATGCCACCTATTCCGCCCAACTCAATTCTCGCCTCAACAGACCATCCGAAGTGGAGCCAATGCTTGCGATAAGTCACCTCAGGTTTAAAGGCAAATAGCCTGAATGATGATTCATTCCGCCGACTGCCAGATCGCTGTGAAGGAGATATTTAACATCAATTGATACCAATTAAGTAGGATTTTCAGTTTCATAGATATTTAGCTTAGTTTAGTATTTATAGACCCTTTCATGTATTTAGAAAGGGTCGTAAAGTTTTGTATATGACTTAAAACCTGAAGTTGCACTATTGTAATTCAAGGATATTCTTTTATAAAACTGGACCAATCATTCTGATTTGACACAGAAGCTTTATGCGAATGTGCACTCTGTCTTGTTTGAAAGTATTCTGCGTTGGAAGAAGAATTTCAAATAGCGATTGATATTGGGAGTGATAAGCAGCTCATATGGTACTATTATCTATGTCTGAACTCATTCTTTTTATATGAATTGTCGTTTGATCACTCTTGCTATTATCGGATATATATATTTGTTTTAGCAACATTCTTTATTCATTCCACTATTGGATGTTTACTATATGCTTTTCTTCTAATCATGCATGTATCGATGATATAAATGATAAGTGTAGCAATATTGTGTTAATCACTTTGTTTAACTATTTAAATAAAGTAATCTTTGAATGAATAAATATCTATGTTTATTTGATAGAGTCATATATATGCCTGTCAATAGACAAAGATCATCAAACGCTACATCTCCAAAAGAATAATAGTTCCCGGGATTAGTATTAGTTCTTTTATTTTTGTTGATAGATTAAGTTATTCGCCTATCATTAGATTAGATAACCAATCGCTCATCCACCCCTTTTTATTCATTATTGGGAAACTGGTCCCATTATATCGAGTCGGAGCCACCATCCCAAATGGAAAAGGAGCTGTATTAAGGTCCGGACCCGGTGGTTATCCGCCAATGTTGATACAACGATTTTCGGGGCATCAACATTTATGACGCTAGAAGGAGGGCCATCCACTATGAATGGCGAGTAAGTCAAAACCTACAGACCATTCACAGAGTAAATCACCCTCCACCTCTCCTCGGACCTCTCGTTTGCACTCTGAAATATCAGTATCCAGACAAGAAGAGGAAGGATCAACTACTATTGCTCAACCTCATTATACTTCAGAACATTTAAGCCCAGAGTCCCCTGAAGTTAAGTCTATCATCCAGAAACTTCAAGGCTTCTCGATTTCACCTCCTAGATCTGAAGTATCACAAGGCAGTCAGACTTCACAATTTCGCTTACCTCATCACCTTACTAGACTTCAAAGCGAAAAACTCGGCATTGAACCACCTGAGTTGCCTTTACCCCAAAGGAAAAGGATTAAAAAGAACACTGAAGGTTCTGGTAGTGAAACCTTTTCTCCATCATCTTCCATCTCATCATCACCAGTACGGAGTCAAACACCAACTTCACCATTATATATTATTGTTCACCAAGGGACTTCACCTCCAACATCACAACCCTTTCAGTCTTCATTTCCACCTCCTCCCCAATCACCTGGAACACCACAGGTAATCGTTGGTACTCCCAAAATGGCTCAAACACCATGGAGAAGTCCTAGTGCAGTCACTATGCCTGCGCCTTTACATCCGTTACCTGATTATTCGGAGAAATGGTTACCAAAATTCAATCCAGATGCTGGAACATTAGCTGAGGAACACATAAATAATTTTATGCTGTCAGTTAATTTGAAGGGAGTATCAGAAGAAGATGTTGTAGTTAGATTGTTCCCCTACACATTACAAGGATCAGCAGGGTCTTGGTATTTTTCCTTGCCCTCTGGATCCATCACTAGTGGGAATGTCTTTCAGGAAAAATTTCTTACCAAATACGGCGATGATAGATCCTTGGCTACACTCATCAATGACCTTTCCAATCTAAGGATAGAGTCAAGAGAACCAATTAAGGAGTTTAACTCCCGATTTAACAAACTCTTGAAAAAAATCCCTACCGATGATAAGCCAAGTGAACAAATTAGAAGCGAATGGTACATTATAGCCTTACCCTCAAATATAGCCATTTTTGTAGATAGGGATAAAAAACCTACATTGGCTGAAAACATGAAAGAAGCCCTCGCTGTCGAAAAACGTGTAATCTCTTTGGAAAAGAAAGCTGCTCTAGAGGAATGCAAATCCAAAAATGTGACTTTCAAGGATGACTCAAAGAAGAAAATCACCAAAGATCCATACGATATGGAGGGCCTTCAAAAAGTCCTCAAAACCATGTCAAATGAAATGGTTGAGATTAAGAAGCAAGTAGCAGAGTCCTCAACAAAGAAACCTTACAGGAATTTTAAAAAGCCTGAGTCCAAGCCTCCAAATGTTATATCCTATGCAGATTCAGATCCTGAGGAAGAAGAAGAAGAAGAAACAATTACACCATCCGATGAATTAGAAGAAGAGGAAGTCGTTGAATGCCATGGAATGTGGGACTTTATACTGCCTAACTCCGATACTGAAGCCGAGCAAGAAGCCTTTCCCGTGACTACCAGGAGTAAAAGTACTCCTGAACCTATTCAGGCTAATTCAAAGAAAAGGAGTGTAGGTACCAATACTACAAAGGAAAAGGTACCCACAAGGAAGCCAACCGCAACAGTATCTCAAAATCAACCGTCATCCTCCAATATACCTACATCATCTAAGACGTTGGTTGTATCCAATTCAATGGACTATAATATTGTTGATGATATGAAAAAGATTAAGGAAAACATCACCATGTTTGAACTCAGTAAATTAAAGCATCAACAAAAATTGCTTCTCAAAGAACTCAATGCAGTTCCTTCTTCGCCTCTTCCCAATACTAAAGCTGCAAGCGATTCAGGAGAACCACCTTCTGGTAGAGTTGAGGCAACTGATACAATTCTAATTGGAGATAGATCAAATTCCCATACTCCTCCTTTCCTCTTAACATATGAAATCTACAATCGAAATCTACATAACTGCTTAATTGACTCTGGGGCATCATCCAATATAATGCCAGCTTTGGTTTGTTCTAAACTGAACATAGAACCTCAGAAGTCTTCAATTCACATTGTGCAGTTAGATAGAACTAAAGTCCAAGTTTTAGGGGAAATAAACTCTGTTACAATCAGGTTATCGGCCGATCCACGAGTGGTTCAAAGGATTGATATCTTAATTGCCGATATACCTGAGTTCTATGGTTTAATTTTAAGTAGAGATTGGTCAAAAAAAATCCATGGGTATATTTCCACCGATTGGTCCCATATGTGGCTTCCCTATAAGGGTAAGACAAATCAAATAAAAATCGATCGGGAGAAACACATGACCCACACTGTTACAAAGTTCGAACAAGAAAATCAACCAATTGAATTTAACAACAATATTTTAGGAAACTATTCTTATGAATCATTCTTTGGCAATTATATTGCCCAGCCATCTCCTTTCTCGGTAAACAATTTCACATCACAAATCGAAAATTTTTCACAGACTGATAGGTCTAGATGTGTTAATGTTACTGAGAATTTTGTAAATAAAATTGTAGATAATTATTTATTTTGGTATTTATATTTCGATGGGTCCAAGTCTAGCGAAGGATCAGGAGCAGAATGTATTTTGGTTAGCCCACAAGGAGAAGAAACAATGTTGTCCTGCAGGCTAGAGTTTGAATGCACAAATAATACAACTGAGTACGAAGCATTAGTCCAAGGACTATATAAAGTGATTGGCCTCAAGGTCCAATATTTGAAAGTGTTTGGAGATTCTGAGATCATAGTTAAGCAGGTAAGGAATACAATTCATTGTCTTTCTAACCATCTCAAACATTATCAGTCGTTGGTACAAGAACTCACCTCCCACTTTTTGGCATTCAATATTTCTTCCATTCCCAGGTCTCAAAATTCAGTCTCCGACTTGCTAGCCAATGTTGCTTCCAAGCTCCTACCTTCTGAAGATTATAGCCAAGATAGATTTTCAGTAGAATTGCTTTTCAGGCCATCAATTCCTGACAATGTCACTAATTGGAGAGTATTCAACCACGATGAAGACATTTTACAGTTTTTAACCTCCAAAAAATCCTATGATGATCAAATCATTGAGGAAAACGAGCACGATATTCAAATGCGAGGTAAACACGAGGAAAATTCAATCCCAAAGCCCGTGGTGAAGCTTGAGGATCTTTATGATATTAAAGACAGGTTTAAACCTATGACCAATACAAAGCTCCAAAGTTCTACCTTAAGGTTTGAATTGATAAACCTTGGCACTGAGCAAACTCCTCAAAACATTAATTTAGGATTAGGACTTTCCGTGGAAGAAAAGGAAGCATTCATTACACTGTTATGAAAAAATAAACATGTTTTTTCTTGGAAATATGATGATTTAAAGACATATGATACATCCATCATCCAGCATACCATTCCAATGCTTCCTGAACAGAAACCAGTTCAAAAGAAGTTGAGAAAAATACATCCAAACTTAGAGAGTCAAATAAAATGGGAACTCAATAAACTCTTGAAAGCTAAGATTATTTTTCCCGTTCGGCACTCAAACTGGGTCTCCAATATGGTGCTAGTCAGAAAGAAAAATGGCGACGTCAGGATTTGTATAGATTTCAGAAATGTGAATAAGGCGAGCCTAAAAGATAATTTCCCATTACCCACTATGGAGCAGATACTCCAATCAGTGGCAGGCTCTGAGTTAATGTCCTTTTTGGACGGTTTTTCAAGATATAACCAAATTTTGGTCCATCCTGATGACCGAATCAAAACTACATTCAGAACAAAATGGGGAACGTATGCGTATCAGAAAATGCCTTTCGGACTTATTAATGCAGGAGCCACTTTTCAAAGAGCGATGGATATAGCTTTTAAAGGGTTGATTAATAAAACAGTAGTCGTCTACTTAGACGATATTACTGTATTTTCTAAAGAGAGATCCAATCATTTGCATGATTTAAATCAAATCTTTCAACGCTGCAAAAGATACGGTATTTCACTTAACCCTAAAAAATCCTTCTTCGCTCTTGGTCAAGGAAAGCTCTTAGGCTTTATTGTTTCTAAAGACAGCATTTATATCGATCCAGACAGGATCAAAGAAATCTCTAAAATCCCTTTTCCCCATAATAAAAAATCCATGCAGTCATTTTTAGGCCAAATAATTTTGTTAAAAGGTTCATTCCAGACTTTTCTCAAATCATTTTGCCACTTCAAAATATGATTAAGAAAAATTCAGTCTTTAGATGGGGATCAGCAAAAAAGGAAGCGTTTGATTTGATCAAACAATCAATAATCAATTCCCTCGCTTTAAATACTCCTAATTTTTCTAATCATTTCACATTGTATACTATCGCATCCGATTTGTCTTATGCAGCAGTACTCACATAGATTAACAATCACAATTTGGAAGCACCCATTTAATTCTATAGTTCAAATCTTCAGGGTGCTGAATTGAATTACTCCCAAGTAGAAAAACAAGCCTTTGCTGTATTTAAAGTTGTCAAACATTACAGACCCTTCCTTTTAAAAGCCCATACAAAAGTTATAGTTCCTTTCCCTTCAGTAAGGCAACTATTAATCCAAAGGGAATTGGGTGAAAAAAGGGAAAACTGGGTTACAACACTTCAAGAGTACGACTTAGAAATGAAACCAGCAAAGATTGTTAGAGGCCAAGGTTTTTGCAGGTTATTGGCAGGAGCATCCCACATTCAAGAATCAGGTGATACAGATCAAACCAAAGAGATCCACTAGATAAGTATCGCTGACTCTGAATCGTAATATGCTGACTTAATCTTCTATTTGAAAAATGGATATGCACCTCCTAACCTATCTTACAAAAACAAAAGGGCCATTAGATTGAAAGCAAAAAATTTCACAATTATTGATGATGTGCTTTTTAGGCAAAATTATGATTCAATTTTATTAAGATGCCTAGAAAAACCTTAGGCACAAAAGGTTTTGCAGGAATTACATGATGGACCGGCAGGAAGACACTTTGGAGCTGATACAACAGCTCACAAAATCATCCATGCTGGATATTATTGGCCCACTCTGTTTAGAGATGCTCATGAATATGTAAGGAAATGCCGGAATTGTCAAACTTCTAGTGGAAGACAAAGAAAACCAGGTTTCCCTTTGCAACCCGTCAACATTGAACAACCATTTGAGCAATGGGGATTGGACATCATTGGGGAAATTACTCCACATTCTTCCAAACAGCATAAGTATATCCTTACCGCTACTGATTATTTTACCAAGTGGGTTGAAGCAATTCCTTTAAAAACAACAAATTCTGAAGCAATTATTGAATTCATAGACCAATTCATCATTACCAGGTTTGGTGTCCCAAATGCTTTTGTTTTTTATAATGCATCTTACTTCTCAGGAAATGCTATGTTTGATTTCGCTATTAAAAGAGGATTTAAACTGAAATATTCTGCTAATTACTATCCCCAGGGTAATGGTTTAGTAGAGTCTACAAATAAAAATCTGATTAAAATTATTAAGCGAACTATCGAACAAAATCATAAAAATTGCCACAAATCCTTAATATTTGCATTATGGGCTGATAGGATAACGCAAAAGGCTTCCATACGTTCTTCCCTGTTTAATCTTGTGTATGGAAAAGAAGCAATGCTACCAACAAACCTTGTCCTTCCTTCTCTAGCCCTAGTTTAGTTTATTGAAGAAAGCCCTTCTTCTTCTATACAACTTAGACATGACCAAATTCTAAAATTAGAAGAGGAAAGAGAAAAAGCCAAGGTTATTCATGCAAAGCATCAGCAAATCATCAAGTCATCCTTTGATTCAGTCTCATCCAGTTCAAAATAATTTCAAGTCGGTGATTTAGTTCTGAAATGGGACAAAGCCCATGAAGATAAGGGAAAACACACCAAGTTTCAAAAGATGTGGCTCGGGCCATTTCATATCTGTGAAAAGATAGGCCATTCGACCTTCATATTACAAGATTTATCAGGTTTGAGAGATTCTCTCCCTGTTAATGGCCTTATCTTAAAGAAATTCTTCAATTGAGGAGGTAACCCCTTCTCCTTTTAATAGAATTTTGTAGTTTGTAGGACCATTAGAAAATAAAGTTGTGGGGTATCTTCCATTGACCTTTGTTGTACTTAAGAGTTGCTCAAAACAAGTAGTGTTGATATTTACTTTTCAAATAATAGAAGTCTTAAACAAAAGGGATAATTTCTAGGAAATTAGATATAATTGCATTCTGAAACCACACTTCAATTTTTGTGAACGCTTCTCAAAGTTTAGAAATATTGTAAGTCATTTTATGTTTTTAAATTAGTCACAGGAAGGTTATCAATATCAAAATAGGAACTAATCCAATTTCAGCATCTTCAACTCTTACCTTGTCATCCATTTACTCTTAAGGAGAAAATTTTCCATCGCACTCACCAAAGCTTGTGATTACTCGAAGTGTAATTCTAAAATATTGGATATAAAGGATAAGAGGTCTTATTACAAGCCTGCTTACCATGATCATAGGGAATTAGTTTAACCGACATTACCAATACTGCATACCAAAACAGGGTAATGGATTTAATTATAAGACAAGGGGTCTCATCATGAGCCAGCTTGTTCGGTTAAATTACTACCAGTGAATGGCATTGTCACTCAGCTGGCCACCAAACCAGGGAAATGGCTTTTTATCTTACAAAATAACAGAAAATTAGAAAAGAAATGCAAAATGTGAAAACCATGTTTTGAATTCATTCTGTTAATCATACTCTGAGATGAATGGGACAATGGACAATAACATGGTTAAAAGGTATCCCTGTCGAAACTATGAACGTTTGCTGGCAGCAGAGGCTCTACCTATGACAAAGGAGTTAATTATAAAAGATGATTTGGAAAGGTTTTCTGTTTTATCATTATCAACCAATAGAGGCCAATTTAAAATTTAAAATGTATCTAATTTTAAACAAGAGAGGGAATTAGCAAAGATAATTTCATTTTATTTGGAATGCATATATACCTAGTTATATTAGAATTTTCCCCTTTGATGAAATTTCTATTTTGAAAAAGTTTAAGTATTTCCATACTTTTAAGAGATAATTGTTTCTTCCAACGAATCGCCAATTGTTTTTCTCTACAACAACCCCCCATTTCATATCATTATTGTTCTCAAAACTATAATGTGAAATGGGTCCCTGTTGATTTTAATTGGTATCAACTTAGTGTTACTCAAAAAGGTCCGAAAACAAAATAAAAACATTACAAAACCTTTTTGATAAACCAATTAAAGGTCTTATATATATAAATGATTAATCTTTTATCATTGCGATAAAGCGATCGCAAGATCTCATATCGCAATGACAAAGGAGGCATAACTTAAAGACCCATTGGTTTTCTCCGATGCGATAACTCGCAATAGGCTATCAGATATCGACAATAATAAGTTGGCATAATAAATTTCTTTCGCTCCGATGCGATGCGATATCGCTATCGGCGATCGGGGATTTACCATGCATGCTTTTCAAAGTGCCCAGTTAATACTCCCGATGCGATGTGATATCGCTATCGGCGATCGAGGATTCCAAATGGAACCAATGTAACGATTTAAGATTTCCCCGACGCCCGATTGCGATAAAGCCAAAAGCGCGAATTTCAAAGAAATCTTAAAGCAGGGTTATTACGATTAATTCGTATTAAAAGCCTTATCTTCCAAACAGTCATTCATCTGCGCTCAATCGCCAAAACATCCAAGGCACGCTTAAACAAATCATTCAGCCAATAATCGATATGATGGGCATCTAAAGGATTGACAGGTTTTAACGGCCATTTAATGAAACAGTAAGCCTAAGAATCTTTTCACAGATTGTATCTGTGGCCACTTTAAGTTAATCATTCATCATGCATTGATCAATATATCTCGCTCATATTTGGTTTGCGCTATCAATTTTCTGTATTACGTTCATTTTCACTCTTGTGCAGAACTCTTCCGAAGTAACAAATTCAAGAAGAATGGGGAAGAAGTCTAAGAAAATTGCAATCGCTTCCGCTTCGCTGGCCACAGGACAACTCATCGTTGATCCAGGAACTAAAAAGAAAGGATTGATATCGGATACTACACGTCTAGGACTCGGCAAAACTACTTGGCAAAGTACCTATAATTTGATTGAAGCCGAAGAACCAGAGATGACAGCAGTACGAGCCTCAGTAGATAGCACTCGAAAATCTGATGCTACTCTAAAGGACTTAGCCGACTCTTTCCTTCATCGGATAGCAGCTCGGGAACAAATTCTCCCATATACGGATGTAGTGAGATGGGAAATTGAGGAAATCCCAATCACAGACAGAACCTTCAGCACCAGAGATGGGAGAATATTCAGTTCATTTCAATCTGATGATTTGAGGCAAATGTATCATTTGCCTGTGCCAGAGAAGAAGTACAACAAGGCATTTCTGGAGAAATTTCGAGATGAGAACGAAATTGAATCCGAACCCATTCGAGAATGGAGGCAAAATCCGGCAAAACACAAGCATGAATCTTCAGGTAAGTACTCGGTTGATTCCCTATGCTCTCCTTATTGTTATGCTGGGATAATGATGTGTAGGTTGTGGGGGTTGCACGATTCCGCTAATTTCACTATAGAAATGGTTCCCTTGATGGAAGCGGCATGTAATGGTGAAATAATGGATCGGGCAACTATACTGTCTGATAAGCTAGCAACCGCAGTTCTTGATTTTAGAAGCAAATCCTGCGTCACTGAAAGGCTTATTCCCCCATTCTACTACAGTGCTTATATACTAGACATCCTGTGTTTTAATTCTGAATTCCTGTGCTCGGATGGAGGTGGACTTCGCAAGACCCCACACCCATTCACATATACCATCAGAAGTTGTGGAAAACTTACTACAGGCACCATTTATACCAAATCTGCAACGGCTTTATGTTACCCATTCATTATTCTATCTTTAATAAACCTGCCCCTAAGATTTCCTACCAAGCAGGGATTGATTTGACATCAATAGGAAGTTGGTTCGGAGAGGAAAATTTTACTTATATAAGAATTTTCGGCAGTCAAGCCAAACCTCACGTTCTTCCTTTGTACATACCTGATAAACTGCTAGCTAGGGAGATAGCCTATCAGATTATCTCCGAAGGAGTTACACAAACTCTAAAGAAAAATAAGAAGCAGGTCTGGCCCTCTTTTCCCCTGAGATGTGGTGTCTACACTTTACATGATTTCAAACATGCAGAGAAGGAATCTGAAAAAATAAAGTCATTAACTCTAGCAACTCTCCCTAGTAGGCGATTTGATCCACGCAAAGTCACCTATAATGCACTTGAACAGGCCAAATTGACCAAGTTTGAACATAAAGAAGATAAGTTTTATGACCTGTTCTCATCAGCCGAGTCAATGTTCCAAGTTAAATCGCTGGCTAGAATCGAATACAAAGATGATGGATTAGTTGAATTCAACAGACTTAGAGAATAGAGGTTGCAAACTCTGCCTCTAGATCTGTTAGCAACAACCCCAACAACAGAATCAAGTGAGCCTGAATAGCGACTTACTAAGGAACCTCCTGTTACATCAAAGGAAAAGGAAGAAGTGCATATGAAAAGACAAGAGGAAACCCAGACGAAAGAGCAGGAACAGAGTAGCATAAATGTGAATGTAGATACTCAAATTGACCCGAAATTTCTCCAGGAATGGCAGCAATTCAACTCAATTATCAGTAATCTTGAGTGCTCTAAAGATGCTGAGACATCAAAAGAGGCTGATACACAGGAGACAACTTCAAAACAGGTTCCAGGTGAAACCAACGGCCTACCCAGTTCGAAAGAAGTAGAGATAATCCCAAAGGACCCTTCCGATCAGCTTATTTTGCAGATAGAAGAAATTCCTCCCTTAGATGTCTTCTATAGCCCAAGACACAAAGCTGTGGTAAAATGACAAAGGAAGAGGAGAAGTACTGATCAACCTTCCCTATTCCCAGAACAAACAGTGACGGGCAATGTGCTTTGGAAAGAGGAATTTGACCCCTCTAATGATCTAACAAAACTATCACAATATGCTGGAGCCTATTCGGCAGCAACAATAGACAAGGCATCAGAGGTAAGAATTTTATTGAAAACAAAAGACCAGGAGATCTTTTCACTAAAAGCGCAACTATCAGAAGCACATCAAAAGGCAGAGCAGGCAGAACGGCAATTGGTAACACAACAACAAATAAATAATCAATTGACTAAACAATTGCAGGAAGAGAAACAGAGGATTGATGACAGCGCAGTTCAAAAGCAGAAAGAGCTGTCTGAGGCATTGGCACAACTAAAATCAGTGAATGAACAAATGCTGAAGTCAAAAGATGAGTAGATTGCTCAACTATCAGCCCAGCTAGAGAAAACAAAGAAACTTCCACAAATAGATGAATTCAGAGTAGAGGCATTACAGATAAACAAGGCATTGATAACTCATATAAAGCTTTTATGTCAACAAATCGCCCAAGCGGAACCATTATGCAATTTAACGACATCAATAAGTGAGAAATTGGAAAAAGCTAGAATAGACTTGGATCAAGCCGATGAAACATTAACCAATTTTCTTGAATGGCAAGATACCAATCAGGGACAGGCGGCTAATTTACCAAAGATTTTAGAATCGCATAAAGAGATATTATTTACAGAATGGCAGTCCCAGTTAATGAAAGCAGAGAGAGAAATTTCAAGATGCAAATCAACCACTAGTAATTTGGTTGAATTGGTTAATAATACTCTTTACTTGTCTAACATGATCTCTCAATGTACTCCAGGTAAATTGACAGCAGCTAAAACATTGAAGCAGTCATGTTATCCGGAACTAGAGAAAAATGGAAGATTAATCGCAGGAATTAACAGTTTGACATGGGACACCTATTGGTTCTTTTTAGTCAAATCACACAGCTAGACAGTCGCCCTCAAATGCCTTACAGATGCAATCGGGTATATCATTCCCGATATTTAAGATGCCACCTATGCCGCCCAACTCAATTCTCGCCTCAACAGACCACCCGAAGTGGAGCCAATGCTTGCGATATGTCAGCTTAGGTTTAAAGGCAAACAGCCTGAATGATGATTCATGCCACCGACTGCCAGATTGCTGTGAAGGAGATATTCAAAATCAATTGATACCAATTAAGTAGGATTTCAGTTTCATAGGTAGTTAGCTTAATTTAGTATTTATAGACCCTTTCATGTATTTAGAAAGGGTCGTAAAGTTTTGTATATGACTTAAAACCTGAAGTTGCACTATTGTACTTCAGGGATATTCTTTTATAAAACTGGACCAATCATTCTGATTTTGACAAAGAAGCTTTTATGCAAATGTGCACTACTGTCTTTGTTTGAAAGTATTTCTGCGTTGGAAGAAGAATTTCAAATAGAGATTGATATTGGGATTGATTAGCAGCTCATATGGTACTATTATCTATGTCTGAACTCATTCTTTTTATATGAATTGTCATTTGATCGCTCTTGCTATTATCAGATATATATATGTGTTTTAACAACATTCTTTATTCCTTCCACTATTGGATGTTTACAGTGTGCTTTTCTTCTAATCATGTATGTATCGATGATATAAATGATAAGTGTAGCAATATTGTGTTAATCACTTTGTTTAACTATTTAAATAAAGTAATCTTTGAATGAATAAATATCTATGTTTATTGATAGAGTCATCTATATGCCTGTCAATAGACAAATATCATCAAACGCTACATTTCCAAAGAATAATGGTTCCCGGGATTAGCAGTAGTTCTTTTATTTTTGCTGATAGATTAATTTATTTTCCTATCATTAGATTAGATAACCAATCGTTCATCCACCCCTTTTATTCATTATTGGGAAACTGGTCCCATTATATCCAGTCGAAGCCACCATCCCAAACGGAAAAGGAGTTGTATTAAGGTCCGGACCGGGTGGTTATCCCCCAATGTTGATACTACGATTTTCGGGGCATCAACGGTACCATGCAACCTCATTATATCTCTAATGAATACCTGTGCTACATCGTTATTTTAATAAGTAGAATTATCTCAAATGAAATGCGCTACCTTTGCCAATATGTTTATCGCAACCATGATTGAATCATGTTGTCTAGATGTCCTTAGTAAAACTATGATGAAATCCATGGAACTGACCTCCCATTTCCACTCTAGAATTAGAATCGACTGTAGTAATCCACCTGGATGTTTACATTCTACTTTTACCTGTTGACAATCTAAGCATCTAGCCACAATTTCTGCTACATCCTTCTTCATATTTGACCAATGATAAAAATTCTTCACTATTTTCAATGTCTTCTTGTATCATGGGTGACCTAAATATGGTTTTGCATGAAACTCTTGCAATACTGTCTTCTTGATCTTAGTGTCATTCGAAACATATATCATATCCCTAAATCTAACCAAACCATTTGATTTAAGATGATAATCCACATCTTGATCACCTGTACCCTATTGTAACATATGCACAAGCTCCATGTACCTGTCATCCTGTTGTCCTGCCTGTAAGATTTGATCCTGTAAGTTTTTCCCATAAGAACTCATAGATGTTATATGATTCACCTGTATCCTCCTACTAAGAGCATATGCAAACCTATTCTCTTTACCCTTGATGTACCTGATCTCAAATTCAAAATCAATAATCATGGCCAACCATCTAGCTTGCCTGGAATTCAGATTTGGCTGGTCAAACAAGTATCTCAATCCATTGTGATAACTCATTAGTACGAAGCTCCTTCCTAGAAGATAATGCCTCCACATCTTCAATGCATGGATGATCACTGCCAACTCAAGATCATGTGTTGGATAATTATGCTCGTGTTCATTCATTTCTCGTTAATCATAACACATTACTTGTCATTCCTACATAACGTATCCACCAAGTCCTCTCCTGAAAACATTTGTACACACCACAAACTCTTTGTCCAGATCTCCAATATTTAACACTAGAGAATTTTTTAACTACTGCTTCAATTGCTCAAAACTTGTTGCACATTCTTCTGTCCATTCAAATTTCTTACCTTTCCTTTGCAATGACATGATAGAATAAATGATTTGTGAGAAGTTCCTGATGAACCTCCTATAGTAACCTGCTAACCCCATAAATGAGCTTACCTCATCCAAATTCCTAAGAGCTGCCCACTCCATGATAGCCCTTGTCTTTTCTGAATCCACTGCTATGCCTTCCTTGGAAACATCATGTCCCAAGTAATGTACCTCTATCTGAAAGAAATTGATTTGCTAAGATTGGCATATAACTGATTCTCTCTCAGCAATTTGAATATTGTTGCTAAGTGTTTGACATGATCTTCTTCATTCTTAGAATATATCAAGAAGTCATCAATGAAAACAATAACAAACTTGTCCAGATAAGGATGCAACACACTATTCATCAAGCACGTAAAAGTACATGGAACATTAGGCAAACCAAACGAAACTATAACAAACTCATAATGACCATACCTGGTCTAGAAAGATGTCTTTTAAACATCCTCTTCTTTGATGCATACCTGATGATATCGTGAACTTAAATCTATATTTGAGAACATTGATGCTCCATTCTACTGATCAAACAAGTCATAAATCTTCGTCAATGGATACATGTTCTTAATGGTTACTTTATTCAACTACCTGTAATCAATGTATATTGTTGTCATTTACTTGTCACTCACTGCTTTGCAAATGATCAGTGGTCCATGATGCATGAGAGCGGTGAAGTTGAAGCCATTTCCTGAGCCACAGAAGTTAGTAGAGCTTGATGAGATCCTCCCCATTGGATAATTCCTGGAAAAATATTTTCAGTGGTATATAGAAGTCCAAAAAAGTGTTCCCAGATCAAAAGTTAGAGCTTGTAGAAGCTTGCCCTGGAAAAGCCCAGCTGATTGAGGAAAATGGCTAAGTATGGAGAAAAAATCACCATCGGGACCTAGGAGGCTCATCGCATATCACATATCGACATTCAAAAGGGTATGGAGCACCGACGAAACGAGAAACAACGATCCATCGATCGCCGAAATCACATATCAGAAATCAGTGGGTCCGAGTAGAGCGTTTATCGCAATCGGGCATCGACAGGATCCTTGGGGCACACAGCTAAGGTTATCAACAAAATTCAGTCCCAAACGTCAATATTGCATCCTACATCCTGCAAATCCAATAGTCCATCAGTTACGAGATACTCCAAAACATGTGGGGGCGCCGATTTGTGATATATTGTCGCACCACCAGGGAAGGGCCGGAAATAGTTAAAAATCACGAAAAAAACCATGGGTAGGGTATCCCCTTTGTCTCTCCTCCAGGGGGGATCGACGATCATAGATCATTGATTCGGTGGGGTTTCAACTTAAAAATACCTTGAAAAATGTCGATTTGCGATGCTTATGTCAAAACTACTAATTTTCAAATAGAAAGGAAATGGTCGACAAAATGATCCATGTGGCATCAACGATCGACGATCATCGGGGTCACAGCTCTTAAGTAATGGAAACCACTGACTGCACGATTTAATACAAAATTGTCGAGGAGGCCGAAAATTTGCTAGCAAAGGTATTCATGAAAAAAACAAGGCCTAGTCGGCCACTTTTTCTCTCCTCCTAGAGGCCACGTGGCGACACGTGATTGGCCTTCAAAGTTGACAGGGTAGTTGATGTCATTAGCGATGTGGCAAAGGACACATGTCACCTGGTTTCAGTGTCTTTTGGGGTGACATGAGACCGTTTCCAGGTGTCACATGTCACCACTCATAGGGTGACATGTGGCAGTAATGGCATCACCCTGCAAATCGATGATCGCAACAGTTAAGGGGTAAAGGCTTAAGAGAATAGTGCAGTGCGATTACGATATGTGGGACTCCTCCCCTAGATGCGATAAGTTATGAACTATGATTTATAAAGAGTTTAGGTCTGGTAAATCAACCGATGAGGGACTTTTGCAATATAAAGAAAAAGGTCCCCTGCACAGTTATTGAGAACTTTAGCACCAAACACATGGGCCTTTGGTTCCAGCCACAATTACATAATCTATTTCAATAAAGGGGCTATAATAAAGAGAGGCTAAGGGGGAAATCCAAAGGTGCCCATTCGCCCCTTGCAGAGGTATAAGCATGTGCCCTTTTGCCTATATGAACAGGTGAATTCTCATGCTCCTTGAGACTTCTATCATTAAACAGAGAACGCACCCCCGGGCTAGATCAGGGCGCCGACTGTGCTTAGAATGTTTTTATGGAAGAAATTGACGAGGTCGATGCTGAAATTAGATGCAGAGGAAGATATAGGAGATCAAGCCTTTGAGACCAAGCAAAGCAGAGCACCAAGGGATTCAGTAGAACATTTAAGGCCGAAGTGATAGAGTCAGTCCCAAGGGCAGTTGTAATAGTGAATCAAGAGAGGGAGCGTTTAAAACCAAGTATGGGAACCCCCCAGAAGCGGCTCTTCGTAACCCTTTGTCAAGGTCAGCACCGAAGCTCTTAAATATGGAATGCCGAGATTTAGCTTAGCAGCGTAGGATCATATGCCGTGAACTAAATGCAGCCATGAAATAGAAGTGACTATAGGGAGGGGGCATTGGGATTTTGCATTAATGTCTCACATGTTCTGCAATTTTGTGATGTGCCTTCCGCTGTGAGGCCATTATTATTGTTCTTAATGTTTTTGGATGCAGAACCATGGCAGAGAGAGAAAGCTAACTTGACAGCTAAAAAATCAGCCCAGGATTTTGTGTATGAAACCATGATTGAAAGCACCCCCTCTTCTTATAAATAGGGGGCCACAACACTAAAAAGGGCTCTGAAATATGAAGAAAGTTGGATATTTTTGTGAAAACTATATCACTTAGTCACATGGATCTTGCAAAATATTACAGGAATAGTGGCGATTCCTCCTTTGATGTATTGCAGTCTATTACTTTGTTTCATTCATCTTGTATGTTTTCCTCTTTGAATTCATGCAATAATAGATACTCTTATATTTCAGACTTGTCTATTTATTCATCTGCGTTAAAGTGATAATGCATATGCCTTCATGAGGGGGTGAAATTATATTTCCAAAACTGTATTGCATGAATCATATCGTTAATTTCTTCTCTATCCATTACATCTTCCTATCACTCAGATAGTTATAGTAAATCTTATGGTTTTAGGCTCTATATTTTATATATAGAATTCTTAGTACTTTGAGCTCTATATCCTGAGTTTTCCCTTTTCTTTGTCTCCTCTCATTTATATTATAAAGTTTATTAAACTACAAGTATTTGAAGTGCTTGGCCTTCACTATTTTTGTTATATTTCTGGGAACTATGTGTGTGTAGAAATGTTGAAACATACGACTTGTATCTTTGAACGAAAAAACCATCTCTCTTATATCTATGTATAGAATATGGGTGGTGTCTCCTCCTCCTCGAAAATCATTTGAGGCACACCGATTTATATGTACCTAGGCACTGGCCTTGTAAGAAATCGAAGACTGTCTCTAGGAGAGACATCTTCTTCTGGTGCCATTGTCGGGAATGTATTGAAGGATTTTTCACCTGGGATACGATAAATTGAGAACCCTTCATTTAGGTGAGCAAATTTTGTTCTGATTACATTCACATCACCTTGGTGGATCCACACCCCTCTCATTATCATTCATCACCTTATATTTTAGAAGGCCTCATTCTCGCTCAGACACCTCACAGTAGAAATCCCCATTTTGTTTTTACCCTGAAAAATTAATTTTCAGAAAAGTCTGGAGAGAGAAACTCCCCTTGCCTCTACTACCATCTCACCAGCGTTTGTCACTTCCTCCTCCAGTTCTCAGCCCACTATTTCTTACAATTCAGGACTTGCTCCTAAGACCCTGACATGCCCTCCTTCCCCTTCAACCCCTACGGTCTTGAACTCAGTTCCTCAAGCAAATTTTAATTCTCCTCCACCAATATAGATGTCTCTTCCAGACTTTTTACTAAACAATTATGCGCCGCTTGACTTACCTTATCCCTTAAGTGCTATGCCCCAAGACTACTTGAATATTTTCCTAGGTTTAATGGGGAAGGTGATAATTCTGCTCAGAGACACATTCAGGCCTTTTGTGCTTTGTCGAGAACCCAAATGTAGAACAGCTGGATGTGGTCTTCAGACTTTTTGTACAATCCCTTAATGGAGAAGATAGGAAATGGTTTAAAACCCTCCCTGATGCCTCCATCACCACCTGGGAGGAACTGGAAACCTCCTTCACACAAAAATGGGGTGAGAGGATAGATCATGAGTGCCTCCTCATAGATTTCACTCCCATCAGGAAGAAGCCAAAGGAGAATATCTTAGATTTTAATAAGAGACTCAATAAGTAGAATAACAATTTTCCTCGTGAGATAAAAGCTCCTCCAGTTGTTGCTCGGGAAGCTTACTTGGGATCCTTTGAATATGACTTTGGTTTCACCTTAAGAGAAAGAAAATATCCTTCCTTAGATCAACTCTAGGCCGATGCTCTGGAAGTAGAAGAAAATTTTGCCTCCACAGGGAAGTCAAGTGGAAAGAAGGAAACCATTGGGAATTGAAGAGGTAAAGAAGAAGCTTCCTCCTCTGGTCAAATGAGAGAATCCACAGACCAAAAGTTGGAGAAGTTGGATAAAATCATCATGAGTTTGTCACATAAGGTTGGAAAACTCGAAATTCAAAACAAGAGTCCCTCCAAACAGAATGCTCGAGGGAACAATCGGGAATATAACCCACAATATATAAGGCTTCCATTACAAATACTTCCAAGGGAAATAAAGGAACAGCCGGATTAGATCCCTCATCCCCTATATTTAGAATATAATCCCGATGAGAAATGGCGAGATACACAGGAGATGCAGGGAGACTTATATTCTGCTTTCTATGAAGAAGAACATGAGAATATGGCTCACCAGGAGGTCAGTCATGATGGAGAAGAAGTAGATAAGCAAGATATGGATTATTACTGCAAACAGTTTGCTGAGTTCATGTTGGCACAACCACAATGTAAATATAACCTAATATCTTCAAAGAAGAGGTTAAGAGACCCAGAGAAACAAGAGGAAACTGCTCCCCAATTTACTCTTCTAGTATCGTATGAAGGGAAAGGCAAGCTAAATCATGACCTTGCCACGATGAAGGTCTCCTTGAATAAGGAAAGAAATCGCTCAGAGGAGCACACAAAAAAGGAAGCACATGTTTTGCAACAAAACACCAGTGGTAGTGAAGGGGAAACTGAGCCAATAGGTGTAGAGAAGACCCAATCTACATTCAACCTTCAAAGGGAGCTTGAAAAGGTAAAAATTTATGTTCCACTGGCTAATATTTTGAATCCACCTACCTATAAATCTCAGGTATCTCAATTCATGCTCCCATCAATTTCATCGCCCACCCAAGATTCTCTAAATCTTCAAGAAGAGAGGCCAATGGTGTTCTTTGGGCCACATGTAGAAGAACTTGATCCTTCTACTACACCTTTCTATGTAACTTTGGGAATTCATGATCTTCTTTTACATAATTGCATGTTGGACTCTGGAAACTCCCACAAACTCATGCCATTGGAAGTAATGGAACAAGTTGGCTTGCAAATCACCATGCCCTACAAGGACCTTTAGTCTTTCGACTCCAAGAGGGTCAAATGTTTGGGTATGATAAAGGATCTAGTGGTGAACCTGGCTCAGGTCCGTGAGAAGAGTGTGGTAATGGACATAGTGGTGGTAGATATACCCCCTTGTTTTGGCATGCTTCTATCTAGATCTTGTGGTTCCAAGGTAGGGGCTCTATCTATTTGGATCTAACTTATGCCACCATTCCCAACTTTTGAGGAGAGCAAAGGAGGCTATATAGAGAATCTAGGTTTGTAAAAACTATGACCTCAACTAAAGGCTCAAATAATTCCACACTCTATGGAAAAGAAAGTAACCTCTCCTGCCTATTTCTAGAAGAAGATGAAGCTATCACAGAAGAAACATTAGTCCACCTAACTTGGCCATCAGAACATCAACATGCAAGTGAAAGAAAAGTATGGAAATTTTATTTTGATGGAGCTAATTCAAAAGAGGGAAATGGGGCAGGAGTATTGTTGGTATCTCCTAAAGGCCTCCTAATACCCCTCTCATTCAAGCTTGAGTTCAAAGAAACCAACAACATGTAGAAGTATGAAGTGCTCCTCCTTGGGTTACAGAGTGCAACAAATCTGAATATTGAATGTCTATCATTTTATGGAGACTCTAAGATGGTCGTAAGGAAAATTAGGAACCAATTCCAGGCCAAACACCCCAGGATGAGGACGTACCGAAATGAAGTGTGGGACTTAATTGATAATTTCTTCCTAGCCTTCAACATCCAATTTCTACCCAGGGAAGACAACATGATGATTGACTCTCTTGCTGCGGCTGCAAGTACTTTTAGGCCCCCTCAAAATCCTCTCCTTAGATATGAGGTGGAAGTTAGGTATAGACCCTTCGTACCTAATAACATTAAGCACTGGAAAGTGTTCGAAGATGATGAACAAGTGAAATGATTCATAGAGGTCGTTGGGGATTTTTATAAACCCACCATCAATCAGGAAGACGAAGAAAAAGAAGCATTCAAGAAGCCACTTCATGGAAAGATGCAGTGGTTGGGCACAAAATTTGGCAACTGAAAGGGAAAATTATCCCTCACTGATTAGTCCCACTAGAAAGGCTTTATGATAAATACAAAATAGCCACCAAACAAATAATTCCTGAGATGGATGATCAAGTACAATATTACAACATTGGATCAGAGGAGGAGCCTCAAATGATGAAGTTTTCAAAAGGAATCCCCTTGCATTATAAACAAAGGTATTTAGATCTTTTCAAACCCTACAAAGATGTTTTTTCTTGGTCTTATGATGATTTGAAAACATTTGATAATAACATGATACATCATAAGGTTCCTTTGAAAAGAGAAGTGAAACCCTACAAGCAAAAACTAAGAAAAATAAATCCACTCTTACTCCCCTCCATTGAAAGGCAAATAAGGAAGCTGCTAGAGGCAAATATTATAGTACCTTTAAGATACTCTGAGTGGGTAGCAAATCTAGTCCTGGTTCATAAGAAGAACGAGGAGATAAGGCTATGTGTAGACTTTTGGAACCTAAATAGGGCGTCTTTGAAAGACAAGTAACCACTGCCCAAGATGGATAATATATTGTAGAAGGTGGTTGGTTCACCTAGAATATCTATGGTGGACGGGTTCTTTGAATATAATCAAGTGGTTGTTCATCCCAAGGATCATGAAAATACCACTTTCACCACCCCGTGGGGAACGTTTATGTATGCTTGCATGCCTTTTGGGATGATTAATGCAGGGGCCACATTTCAGAGAGCCATGGACATAGATTTCGTGGGGGAGCGAGTCAAATTCATGGTGGTTTACTTGGATGACATCACAATCTTTTCCAAGACTGAGGAGGAACACATCCTCCACTTAGAACTCACCTTTGAGAAGTGCAAGAGATATGGTCTCTCCTTGAATCCTAAGAAATCCCAATTCACCCTAAGTGAGGGGAAGATGCTAGGACATGTAGTATCGCAGGAGGGTGTGAAGATTAATCCTAAATAGGTTGAAGCCATTAGCCACATTCCTCTGCCCAGGAATAAGAAAGAAGTTCAAGCCTTCTTGGAGAAAATAAATTTCTTGAGGTGATTTATACCCAACTACGCAAAGATTGTCAAAGGCATTACAGACATGCTCAAGAAGGGAAAAGAAGTCAAGTGGATGATTGTCCCCCGTGATTCTTTTAACAGAATCAAAGAAGCTATGGCTGAAGCCCCAGTGATAGCCAATATCGACTATGCAACGCCATTCTACATTTTTTCTTTCGCCTCTTCACATACCATTTCCGCACTGCTACTACAGAAAAATAAAATGTGTCATGAGCACCCATCACCTTCTTCGGCCAAGTACTAAGGGATAATGAAATAAGATATAATATATTGGAGAAACAAGATTATGCACTTGTCAAGGCTCTACATGCATTTCATGCATATGTGCTGCAATCGAAGATCACATCGTTTGTCCCAACAACGAAAGTTAAGGACATCCTGTTGCAAGGATACAACGAGGGAAAGAGGGGCAAGTGGATAGTGAAAATACAGGAATACGAGATGGAAATAAAGCCTACCAGGATCATTAAAGGCCAAGGGCTAACCAAGGTTTTTTTTTTAATCCAATTGCCAAGAAATAAGGATAAATATGACCACAGAGGAAGACAGACCAGAGGAGCAACAAAATAGTATTAAAACATCTAGTAGAAAATGTATGCCAAGTATGAGGGATCACCATGGTACAAGAATATCGTCCATTACCTCTTATTCTTGAGGTTCCCATTGGGGCTGGATGCCTCCAAATATCGAAGCTTGAGGTTGCAAGCCCATAAATATATCATATCCAATGGCCCACTCTATTGGAAGGACCTTGTGGGGGTGTTGTTTCTATGTTTGGTGGAAGGAGAGACCCATAAGGTGATTGGGGTGTTTCATGAAGGAGTATGTAGAGGGAATTATGGGTGGAAGACCATGGCACACAAAATCTTCAAGGTTGTATTTTACTGGCCTACGTTGTTCCAGGATGTCTATAAGAAAGTTAGGAGGTGCCACAAATGCTAGGTGTTTGTTGAAAGACAAAAGCTTTCTCCTCTCCCCTTGATTCATGTGCATGTGGAGGAGCCTTTTAGATAGTGGTGATTGGACTTCATAGGAGAGATCAACCCACCATCCAGTGGCCATAAATGATGGATATTAACAACCACTGACTACTTCACCAAGTAGGTAGAGGCCATCCCCAATAGAAATGCTACAGATTCAGTGGTGATAAATTTCATGGAAGAGAACATACCGTCCCGCTTTGGTTTCCCTTTCAAAATCATCACTATTAACACTCAGGTATTCAAATGTTCCAACTTCACCAACTTCTACCATAAATACAATATCATTATTAGGCACTCCACTACATACTATCCTCAAGGCAATGGTTTGGATGAGTCCTCAAACAAAGCTTTGGTGAGGGTGGTGAAGAAGACTATCACTGAAAAACAAAGGAACTGGGATTCTAAATTGAAGTTTTCTCTATGGGCCAATCGAGTAATGCCTAAAAGATCAATTGGGAAATCAAATTTTGAGTTAGTGTATGGAAAAGACGTTGTCTGCCCAATTCAACTAGTAATGCCAGTAGTAAGGTTGTTACAAGAAGTTGAAGAGGAGCCAAGTCCCTTCATAAGGAGGATTAATGAATTGGTTGAGATTCAGGAGAACAGAGGACAATTGGAGGCCAAACTGTCCAATTATCAACAAAAAATTACATATTTGTTTGAAAAGAAGACCAAGGACAAAACTCTTCAACCAGGAGATTTAGTTCTCAAGTGGGATGTCTGATGGGAGGATAAAGGAAAACATGGAAAATTTGATCCATTGTGGTTTGGCCACTTCCGGATTGCAGAAGAAAGAGGGAACAACACCTTTCTACTTCAAAAATTGGATGGTGAATTGTTGGAACTACCAGTGAATGGTCAGTTCCTCAATTTCTATTTTCAAATTAAGAATTAGCTGTCTTACACTCATTATAAATATCCAGTGTGTTTACTGCAATTTCCATTTTAATTTTCTTTTATTGTAAAAATTCCTGCTTTTGTGAAAGTTATATTTTGATTGAGAAGTGACTCCATGCCGAAAGGAGTAGTTCACAATGTACAGGGTCTCAGTACCTTGCTGGCAAGGCACTCTCCCCATATGGAGCCAATGTTTCCATTCACTGCTCACTCGCTGCTTTGCAAATGATCAGTGGTCTAGGATGCATGAGAACAGTGAAGTTGAATACATTTCCTAAGCAACAAAAGTTATCAGAGATTGATAAGATCTTCTCCATTTCATAATGCTCAGAAAAATCTTTCCAGTGGTATATAGAAGTCCAAAAAAGGGTTCATTAGAGCATGTAGAAGATTTCTCCAGAAAAACCCAGCTGATTGAGGAAAATGGCTATAGTATGGAGAAAAATCGCAATCAGGACCCACGAGGCTTATCGCATATTGCATATCATATATCGGCATTCAAATGGGTATGGAGCATTGATGGAAAGAGAAACAACGATCTGCCAATCGTCGATATTGCATATCGATAGTTGCAGGGTCTACGTGGAGCATTTATCGCAATCAGCCATCGGCAAGATCCTTGGGTCACACAGCTAAGGTTATCAGCAAGTCACAGTTCCCAACGTCGATATTGCATCCCGCATCCCGTAGATCCAACTTCCATCAGTGACGGCATACAACAAAACATGCGGGGGCACTAATTTGCGATATATTGTCGCACCATCGGGGAAGGATGGAAATAGTTAACAAAGAATATCACAAAAAAAACCAAGGGTAGGGCCTCCCCTTTATCTCCCCTCCAAGGGGGGTCGGTGATCGACGATCGACGATTAGCGATTCGACAAGGTTTCAACTTAAAAAGACTTGAAAAATTGTCGATTTGCGATGCCTATGTCAAAAGTCTCGGGGAGAGTTGATTTTCAAATATAAAGGAAATGGTCGAAAAAATGAGGGTTGGGCCTCCCCTTTCTCCCTCCTCCATATGGCATTAGTGATCAGCAATCAGCGGGGTTCATCGCTCCGAAACAATGGAAAACGTCGATTCCACGATTTAATACAAAATCATTGGGGAGGCCGAAAATTCACTAACAAAGGCATTCATGAAAAAACCAAGGCCCGGCGGGCCACTTTCTCTCTCCTCCTAGAGGCCACATGGCGTTACGTGATTGGTCTTTAGAGCTGACATGGAAGCTGATGTCATCAGTGATGTGGCAGTACAATTGATGACATGGCCGAGGACATGTGTCACCCAGTTTCAGTGTTTTCGAGGGTGGCATGGGATCGTTTCGGGGTGCCACATGTCATCACTCACAGGGTGACATGTGGCAGTAATGATGTCACCCCACAGATCAACAATCGCAATAGTTAAGGGGTAAAGGCTTAAGACAATGGTGCAATGTGATTGTGATATGAGGGACTCCTCCCCCGGATGCGATAAGTTATGAGCTGTGATTTATAAAGCGTTCAGGTTCGGGAAATCAGCTGATGAGGGAATTCTGCAATATAAAGAAAAAGGCCTCTCATGCCATTATTGAGAGCTTTACCACCAAACACATGATCCTTTGGTTCTGGCCTCGGTCATATAAGGAATTTCAATAAAGGGGCTATAATAAAGATAGGCTTAAGAGGAAATCCAAAGGTTCCCATTCACTCATTCCAGAGGTATAAGCATGTGCCCTATCGCCTATATAAAGAGGTGAATGCTCATGCCCCTTGAGACTTCTATCATTAAACCAAGAACACACCCCGAGGCCAGATCAAGGCACCGACTGTGCTCAGAAGGTATTTATGGCAAAAATCGACGAGGTTGGCACCGAAAACATATGCAAAGGAAGATATAGGAGATCAAACTTTTGAGACTAGGCAAATAATAACACTGAGAGATTCAGTATAACATTGAAGGTTGAAGTGACAGATTCGGTCCCAGAGGCGAATGTAGTAGTGAATCAGGAGAGGGAGCATTTAAAACCAAGTATGGGCACCCCCCAAAAGTGTATGTTCATAACCTGTTCTCAAGGTGGCACTGAAGGTCTTAAAGACAGAATGATGAGAGTTAGTTGAGTATTACAGGAGCATATTCCATGAAATAAATGTAGCCATGAAACAAAAGTAAATACAGGGAGGGGGCGCTGGGATTTTTCATTAATGTCTCACCTGTTCCACGATTCTTTAATGTGCCTTCCTCTGTGAGGCCATTATTATTATTATTAATGTTTTTGGATACAAAACCTCCCCTCACTAAGAGAAAAAGTTGACTTGACAGCTGAAAGCTTGACCCAGGATTTTATGTATGAAACCATGTGATTAGAGTATTGCAACAAGAATGATGCAACTCCCTAGGCTACCAACTTTACTTTATCAACCCGAGGTTCGTACAAACTTGGAGGTGACAGTGTTGTATATGTTAACACCCAGGTTGTTCTCTTTGACTCCCAAGAGAATACGGCCGGGGTAACCACTAACCAATCTTTGGGCTGCAGCTTCTAGCCCAGCTGCAGTCAGAGAGGGCTCTCTCTATTAGGTTTATCACTGGTTTCAGTGAGGGTTTTAGGCTAGTTGTGAGATGAGTTTTTTTGGTTGTTTTTGTGTATTTGGTTGGGAGGATGCTTCTGTTTCCTTTAAAGCATATCAAAATAGATGATTAATCCATTGGGCAATGGGGTCTAGGAGTGTTTCTCTTGAAATCTTGGTTTTGGTGAGGAGGAAAACTACAGGGCCTGTGTACACTTCATGGAACAAACTGTGAAATTTTGATAGTGATGCATATACAACTAGTAATGAGCAATGAAGATTTCGTTACTTTAGGCTGTATATCTGTGAAAGAGGCATGTCATCTAGGAGCAATCACTTGAATTCTTAAAACAACAATGCACAGTAAGGATATGGCTTAAAGGTAGCATTCAAGAATTACACTTTAAACGCTTTAGCAGAAGAAAACATACGAGGCAGTTCAGATTGAGCTCAGGGTAGTGAATGACTAAATCTTGAGGCTATCCTTTTTCTTTACTGTCTAGAGTTTTAAACACAGAGGAAACATGAGAAACAGGAAATATGAGCAACATATGGAATAACTGGAAACATTTATAACGTAGTGAGCCATGAGAAAACTTATTGAGTCATGTAATGAACAGGAATCCTGCAACTTTGAGCCACACACCATCAAGAGACCAAGAGAGAACACCTCATTGAAGAAAGTCCCACTGCCTTTGTATTAAACTGTCTGAGAAATTTACAATATCAGGGTAGCAGAGAATATCTCAGAAAAGAAAAATCTTACATCCGGAGTCCAACCCCTCTCAAAAAACACGAGAGGGAATATATAGAAGTTGTCTACAAAATATCTCAGGAATGAGGTCATCTGAGGAAGAAAAATCTATTACACTTGTGTAGATAAAGCAGATGAGAAGTTATTACAAGTATAAATGATAGTAAAGGCTTTTAAATGCTGTCAGAATGGCTTTTGCCCTTTGCATACTGCGGACTTTAATCTGCGCTGTTCTTCATGAATGAAGCATTAAAGTGTCTTACTGCCTTTGATTGTCTGTATCTTTCTTGACTCTGCCCCCTGTACCTGCTGATGTTGTTGTCGATGCTGAGTGCCTGTGCTGAGCTGGCTCAGTGTCTTTATGCTTTCTGTCGTGTCTTTGCCCATCTGTAAGTGTAATATTGACTGTATTGCCACGAAAATCGTTTTCTTTTTCACCCCTGATTCAAAAGTAGTCTTATCAAGTCCTGCCAATTATCTGGGTGAGGAAGCTGCTGCTTCAAAATTAACCCAACGGTCTCATCAGCTTCAGTATACTTATAAAAATCGGGAGGTTTATCAAATAAATGTGCTACCTCATTTTTAATAAAAAACAAATTGTCTAATTTATTAAACAGAGCTTGTCCTGTTAATGGGCCTGCTGTGGATGACCCAGAAGCCTCAGCAATCTGCATGGATGAAAAGGTGCTTAGTCTTTTGATATACTTCTCATAAGAGAGAAGCTTTCCTGATTCTTCTAGACTGGGGAGCCCTTTGTCTTGCAGTGCTGTGAACCTATTCTGGAACTTGGTTATATCAGCTTGCATGTCATGTACCCTTCTGTCCAGTGTTTGAATGAGGTTCTTCATTGTTGTAGTCCTCTTGATTATGGAAATGGTTTCAGTTCTGTTAGCAATTCCCATCTGGATCAGCTGAGAACTATTCCTATAATTCAGGACTTCTATCATCTTTGGGGCAAGGTCTGCCATATTGCCTAGGTCATTTCTTGCCCTGTATAGCTCTTTCTTCGCTTTGCCAATGAGTCCTATCTGCTCATACATGGCAACAATGTACTCCCATTGGTTAGTGACTGCTTGGCCAATAGCAGTCCATATGACCTGCTTGACTTCTGCTGTTATCTTGTCAAAATTGAGTTGCTTTTCCAACTCTGCAATAGTCTTTTTCAGGGCTTTTACTTCCCTCTCCCTTTCAGCCACGTTCTGCTTGGATTTATCATATTTTTCCTCTATTTTGGCTAGGGTTTCCTTGGCTTTGTTTAGCTCTGTCATTTGAGCTTCCAGCACTTGAATTTCTTGCCTTAGCTTCTGCATATCTAGGCGCTCAGCCTGTTCTTTTGGTGTTGCTGCAGTGGCTTGCTCTTTTGCAGACACTTCTATTGTAGCTGGAGTTGTTGTAGCTGGAGGTGTTTCTTCTGCCTGCTTTGTTTCTGTTGCCTCCTTTGGAGGGATGTCCTGCTTTGGAGGGACGTCCTCTTTAGGGGTCTCCTCAAGGTTTATTATTTCTGTGGTTGGTTTAGAAGACTGCCCTTGTTCTCCCTTCTGTATGGCTGCTTCTAAGGTATTCTCAGTCTCCAGCAGCCTTTGTTGGGTTTCCACCAGTTCTTTGTACAAAGTCATCAGTAGGTTAGTGATGTCCCTGTCTCTCCTTTGCTGAGCAACTTCATCGGTCTGTGGATGAATTGTTGGTGGGATTTTCATCCTTTTTTTGATTGCAGCTACATCTGCATCCCTTAGTTTGAGGACCTCCTGGATGGCCTTGACATCATTGGGATCATGTCCAAATTCTATGATGATATCTTCCAAGGCTTTGATTCTGTTGTCCTTGGCTTGTGAGGATGCCCTTTCCAACTCAAGCTGTGATGCTGTATTGTTCAAACTGTTCTGTAGCTTGTAATTCACCAGGGTCTGTCTGCCAGGGTAGCATAGACCATCTCACCTGTTTGTTTATGAAGTTCAATCTGGTCCATTGGGTGGATGTCTTTTGCAAGGACCTCTAGGTTTGTCCTTATATAGTCAGCAGTTGATTGGGGTAGCTGCTCTGTTGGGGTAAAGTGACTTAGAGTCAATTTAGCTTCTTGTATATCATATGCAGCCATAAGCCTCTGCTGATTTGATGGAGCCATGCTTAAAAGATAATTGTACAGCTTTATTTTCAGTGGCTCACTCCTCCTCTTAGCATCTCTGAAGAAGTCTTTGATGCTTTCAGCTCTACTTCTGCCTTGTCCTGAGGAGGTGACCTCCCCCAATGCCGTCCTGTCCTGTTCTTGCTGTAATGAGCTGGCAGAGGCCTCAAAGCTCTGCATTTCCTCTTCTCCGAACGGATTTAGCCTTTGCCTCTTTTCTGGTCCTTCTGTCAGAGGTGTCTCCCTATCCCTTTTTCTGTTGATGTCTTCCCTTAGAGGGGTGTGAAGCATTGATGGGTCGACCCTAGACTCCTGTCTGGGAGGTGCCATGCTAGTTGTTTTATCTTGGGTGGCTGCTTGGTCCTCTCCCTTTTGCTGTTCATGATCCTGTTGATCAGTCTCTTGCTGATTTTGTTGCTGTTGCTCCTGCTGGCCCTGTTGGCCCCCTTGCTGTTGACCCTCTGTTTCTTCTACCATCTTGCCCTTTCCTTTGTCCACTCCTTGTTTTGAAATTTGTACTGCTCCTTCTGGTATTGCAGATGAGGAACCTGGAGCTGTTGTGTGAGGACTGGGTAGGGAAGGTACCTGAGAAGGACACTCCAAGTCAGCCATTTTCAATAAATCTCTCCTAGCCCTGTCATTTAGTTTTTCTTGGGTTAGGGGCTCTATCAATGTGTTTTTCTGCCATTTCGGCTGGTTTGCATGCCTTGTTATGAGGATCATGCCATGATGCTCATAGCCAGAGAGTTTGTATTTCAATCTCCTTTTGGATATGAAACCATTGGGGTCATATGGTTTCCATAGGAAGCTTTGTGTCAAGCCAAGGCCCTCTAGCATTTTCTCTGCTTCCTTCCATCCCTCTCTTCTGTTTAACACAATGTGCCCGAGCTGGTTTTTCACTTTAAGTTGGGCCTTCTTGCCCCTTCCTGAGAAATGGACTAGATCTACATTTGCAAACTGTCTGAAATATTCCAGGGCAAAAAGCCTCATAGGCACAAACCTGGGTAATCTGAATGGTCTTAGCTCACACCCATATATCCTGATGACTGTGTGATGCTGGTAAAAATACCAGTCCCCTATGCTGTAAGCAGAGGATAGTTGCAGTATCCTCTTCATCTCGTCAGTGAGCCTTGGAGGAGGTTCTGACAGAAATAGGGACATGGCTGGATGGATGAAGTCATCTATGAATTCACAGTATGTGTAAGGTGAGCCCCTATGAAAGATGGAGCTCCAATATACCACTGATCTTGGTTTACCTGCTGCATCAGTCCTTTTGATTTCAAAGGAGAATTTTTCATGTTGGTGATATAGGATGAGATGATAGATATAGGAGGAGTACCTAAACAGCCTCTCCCTAGACAAGTGTAGGAATTGCTCATGTATTTTGTCTGAGATATACTTGGCATAGTTGTAGCAGATAGGAGTTCTCCCAGGGGCAAACTTTAGCATCATAACCAGCACCGTTTCCTCTATATATTCAGTTGATTTGTATCCTAGAATTGAGCTTACCATGTGGGCCAGGTCTAGCCCAAGTTGATTGAGGCACCCATCAAAGATAGGAGGATGTAATACTGTATCAGTTTTGCTCACAAATAATTGGTTGAACCTCAGGATCTCTGCCTCTGTTAGTGTCTTGTTCCCTTGGTTGATTAAATCCAGCAGGGATAGGGGAACCATTGTCTTGTTGGACTCAAACTGCACCATGTCTCT
>APFE031544888.1:105447-117662 GCA_000404065.3 Pinus taeda | reverse complement strand
CAAAAACATCATATAAATGAAAATGAAAAAGATCAAGTGTCATACCTCCGTCGTCCCACTGCTCTCCCGCAGGCAGCGACATATCCGGATCTCCTCGGAAGTCGATACCGGCATACGACCAGTCCTCGACGAAAATGACCTGGCTCTCTAGCCACTCTCTGAAACAGAGGCCCTTGGACACTGATCGTCCACCCCCTCCGCGAGGCATGACTCGAGACCACTTAGTGGCCCTCGTCTCCCACGCATTGCGTGGCGAGTCTAACACCATGGTCTGTAGCCGGAGGGCCGGCACCCACTCGAACATTAGTGGGAGCAGAAGAGAACCATAACCGAACTGCTTCGACTCTCCACGTCGACAGTTGTTCAGTTGTCTCTTCATGTTGTTTGTCACAGCGGCCACCCAGTTAAAGATCATGGGCTCTAAGCAATCCAGAGCGAGCAAGAGATTGGCCTTTGAGGCCTCATGATTCGCCAGGCTCCCTGCTGCCCACGTAACCAGGAAAAGGATGGTACGGAGAACTATGTCGGCACGCTCACCGACACCCACCGACGGGATACTGCATTTTCCGCTCCGTGTCTTGACCGCCTGCGGGCAGACACGAGCCATCAGCCGATCTAGCATCTCACCGCTAGGACGCTGCCCCTCCAGAATGGGCACCGGGCCTCAACGAAACAACCCAGTCAAAAAGTAGATATCTGTAGAGTCGAACTCAATGTCTTGACCCCGGATGGTGAATTTCCCATCCACTGGGTTCCAGGCTCTGATCAGCAGCTCTAGCAAGTTCGGCTGAGCTCTCAGTCGCGGAGTGAGGAAAAATTTCAGCAAACCGCATGCCCGCATTGCATTGCGGCATCCGGCATCGGCAAAAGTGGCAACATCCTCGTTATCATGGTCCCTCTCCTACCAAGTAAATGCCATAGTGCCCTACAAAGACACCCAAGACTCGTTTAGAAGCTTGCAGATGAAAGAAAGCAATTGAATTTAAAAAATTAATATGTCACGGCGCCAGCGCGACTGTTTCTAAAACAGTCACGCTGGAAATGGCTGCCCTGTGTATTTTTCACTGGGTCAGCGCGGAAGGACAAGAGTTTTCCGCGCTGACCCAGAATGAGTTACGTGTTGGAAAGCCCGATCAGCGCGGACCCGATAGGGAAATCCGCGCTGACCGAGAGCGCTCCAACGCGCCAAGAATTTGGCCAAACGACCAAATCCTACGGTGGAATTGCATGAAAACATAACCAAAATGAAAGGCAGGACAAGAAGAACCTACCTGGAACCAACGGTCGGGAAATCAGCGTCCGGATGAGGAAGAGTCAGCTCCGTCAACTTTGTAGTAATTCAACGTTCTCCAGAGCTCCAATGGCAAAATGGTAAAAATGATTTTACAAACCTCCTGTTTATAGTAAAATTTCTAAATTTGGTTAAAATTCCTCATAAATGTGGGTTTTTACTATAGCTTTTCCATGGACTCATCCAGATGTGGTTAATTATGCCTTAATGCATGTTTTGTTATGATTTCTCGACGTATCGAACAGGTTTATGCGGGTATTTGCCTTGTGCAGGTCCTCGAAACCAGCATGGTCGCGGTGGATTCCTATACACTTGGTCCAAAAATGTCGTCGTTAAGCTCTTTTCCGACACAAAACAAGAAAAGATTGCCGAGCCCCCTCTCAGCTCGTCTAAAGGAACGAGAGGCGGTCGTTTTAAAGCTCTTTTTTGACCGTTTAAAATAATAAAGATTGCTGGGTGTTTGTCGTTTCGCGCCCGTTATTGGATCTGGAACGACGTGATATCGATCTTTTTTTTACTCTTTCGGGTCGATGTCACTATTTACGAAAATTACTCCTCGGTCGTAATGATCGGGCGGTTCTTTCAAGCATCGTTTTATACTTTTTCAGGCTCGAGAGACACAACTTTATGAAAAAGCACCCCCCTGGAGTTTCCTTTTCAACTGTCTTTTCAAACTCTCTAAACATGAAAAGACGTCAAGCTCTTCCTTTGTCAGGCTCGTTAAAATTGAATGACATCGGGCTCCATCGAAATGATGCCCTCCAAGCACATGCTATCCCCGTCAAGCTTGTCATCCAAAAATAATCGGGGTACTCGCCAGAAATGGTGGGGGAAATAAAGGAACCGTAATCGTCGTCATCGGAAGTATGTCGCTCTTGAACATGGCACTATTTGCATTCGTGTCTGGGTGGGGACATCTCATCTCACTCCACTTTTGCCTCCATGGCTTTGGGTTATCCTATTTGGCCACTCATCTGCTCATTGTCCTTTCATTACGACCTATGATCATTTGACCCCCAAATACTGCCAAATCCGTCATTGTGAAGCCGATATGTTCAAGAGAAGTTGACCTCTGCAAGTATAACCTCCCTCTGATATTTCACGCAAAACAAGTTTGTCTCTACCTGTCTCACGTCGATGATGTGGGAATCATTATGGCCCACCTTCGACAAAGATCACTTCCTGTCAACTTCAGCTCATTATCCAGGAGTGACCTAGAGACTCCCTTCAGGTACCTTGGGGCCTGCATACCTTAATGGCAGGTTCTTCGTGTTCGACGCGAGGTTTTCATCATTGACCTCCGATCGGATGACTCCACGGGTGTTCGACATCGGCTCATTCACTCACATGCCCTGGATTGTACCTATAGTACCTTGAGGACCATCGTCATTATTGGTGGCCCCTCTCGCGTCTGTTAAACAGCTTTCATCATTGGTTGGTAATCAGACGATGTTCAAGCATGTTCGACTTCGACACATATATTCACATGTTTGAACTTGTACTTTGTTCGAATTCGGATGGAGCGCAAGACCCTGGTTCTAGTCCATTGTGGACCAGGTTGCGATTTTGTGGGACATCATTACATGACTCATTGATGGATGGCTGCGACCATACCTGAGTCCTCTTAAGGATGGCTACGACCATACCTCTTATCATTCTGGTCTTCTCAGCTAGGTGGCTGCGTCCACGCCATAGACCTTATTTCCATATGTCTTTTGGATGGCTGCGCCCATGCCTAGACTACATGTAATTGAAATATCAGTTGTATCCGCCTGCAGGTTCTCTCCAGTGGTGTTCCAGTCCAGCAATCTTGTAAAGCATTTCACCCCTCCCACTCTCTCGGGCTTCATGCTTTAGGGGGCATCTGTTACACAGTAAAATGTCACTGCCATCATGTCAGTCTCCCTACTGTGCTATAAACCACATTCACCTCCTCAAAATGGCTAAAAAACCCTCTTTGCCTAAGTTAAATGAATCATCGTGACTGTTAATCAAATAACCGCGCTGGCAGGCGGAGGTCAGTGTTGTTGTTGCGACGCCAGCGCGGAAGCACACGCCTTTTCCGCGCTGGTCCCATTTTTACGAACAGCGCACCCTCTGTTTGTCCTATTGAGCGCTGACCCGAACTCCTCTGTAGTTGGTCTGCGATGTCAGCGCGCCAGCCCCGTGTTTCACCCGCGCTGATCCTGTTTGGGCGAATTTGTTCTAACAACCAGCCTTCCAGATCCCTCCAGACTTGGTTGTTAGCATTGTTGAGGTCGCCATCCTTTCTCTGGTATGTCTGCTCGACTAACCATCCACTTATCTTGGGGGAAATCTCATCCTTTACCTATTCATGGAGACTCCTTCTCTTTATAAGCCTCCTCCATTGCCCATGAGCAGCTAGTTTGGAACATATAGACTTTGATTGAGGAATTCTTAGTGCATTTTAGTGCTGCTCTTTGTAGGCATTTGGTGTGTTGTGTGAGGATTGTGTTGAGCTTGAGGAAGGTCATGAGCTTGTTTCCTTGTATGTGAGAGAGAGACCTCTTTGACTTGGGAGATTTGCTTCAAAGGTGAATGCTTGGAAGACATGCTGGCTGGACCCTCTAGAGAAGGACTCAGCGTCAGGACTTCGGTTGTACCTTACTCTATTTTCTGCTTAATAAAGATAGATGACTACTCTTATGGTTCCATTTCCATTTGTCCTATGAATGATTGATGTAAATTGTATCTTTCCTGACTGATACATAGTTGTTTTTAAGTAGATTTTACGCTCGTGTTTGCTCTCTCTTTGCTTGTGCAGGTGTTCGTCCGTGAGGATAGCGGAGAATTGTGATCGGCTGGAGTGAAGGAGCGAGAGGATCATCTCTTCGACAAACATAGCGTTGGAATCCAAGTAGGTTTCCCTTACCCACTTGTTAATTACAACTAGGAACCTGCAGTGTAGCATTGTTCGATTGTTGCTAGACCCCCTTTGGGCTAGTAGGGATCGCCTCTATCTGTAGAGGGGATTTACCTCTCCAACATAGAGGATTCGGAAATTACATAGTTGTATGGGTCTCCTTTTGTTAACTTAAACATCATTTTTGCTAAGTTAGTCCTCGTTTGGGGTGGGTAGGAGGTAAATTTTTTTCAAATTGTTTGAAAACAAAATCCAAACTTTCATTATTTTGTAACAACACTTTTTAATGTGAAAAGGAAAAAAACATTATTTTGAGTAATAGTCTTACTAATTTGATCCTTCTCTAGGCTAGTGAAGTTTTCTCAAATTGTTTAAAAATGAAATCCCAATGTTAAGCCATTTGTAGCATTGTTATGCATGAAATTGTTTAATATGTAAAAAGAAAATGGTGTGTAAACTCTCACTATCTCTCACTTAAGAAATTCTTTTACAAAATCCAAGCATCAAGTAGTTTAATGTTTTGCATTAAGCTTGTGTATTTCTAGTAAAGTAGCTCTAGTACCTCCTTGGATTCTTTTGTCAAAATCCCATGTAATATTCTAGTTTCCAATCTACATGGCACAAAATTTGTATTTCTATATAGCATTTTCACTATTAGTCTCCTTAAGCAAATTGGAAGGTAACCCAAACATGAGCACTAAAAATACATTAAATTTCCTTATTATTACAATGAAATTGTCTATTATGAATTTATGAACCAATTAATCCTTCCAAGACATCTCTAGGAAGAAAAACTTCAAAAAATATCTTTATATTAAAAATCTCTTATTGGATCAAATCCATCTTTCAATATGACATGCTATTTTGACTCTGACAACTTCATTAACTCTAGACATATTCTATATGTTCTTGGTACTTCTTTGCAATATATTCAAAAATCATTCCAACATATTGGACCTTCAAAGTATCATCTTTGTTGACTTTCTTCAATCTAATCATATTTGGAAAAAATGCATAGATAGTTATTATCATCACTAATTATAATTATCCATGACATGATCCATCCTTTGAACTACATATTCTAAAATAACCTCTATGAAGATTAGTATTAGCCAAGTAAAATAATCTCAAGCTAGGGCTTTTACAAGTAACAATAATCAATTTTTTAGAGTGAGCTTGTTAATGACATATCTATCTAGATTCTCCAATACTATCTTTTTGTTGGTTGTTCAAGCCTCTCGCATTTTGTTTGTGGTTGAAATCAGGGATTCTTTTAAAATGTTCAAGCCAATATTTTCCTTTCTTGGGTAGTTTGTAAAATTCTTCTACTTGCCACTAGAACATATTGATGTCAAATTATTGTATGTCACCTTGACCCAAGCTAAAGTGGCTATAGTGTGTAGTGAATTTTTAGAGATGTTACTTAGTGATCTAAAATCCTAATTCATTGAAGTAAAATGGTCGAAGTACCGTTGTATATTGTTCTTGGTCATCTTGTTATATGTAATATTGTAAATTATGCATTGAAAGAATGTAATTTTTATCTTCGACATTATTTTTATTGCATATTGTGCATATCCTTTCATCTTAAGGGTATAGTCATATTAATATAGACAGCTAACAATCTTTATAATGAAGACTCGTGATCTAGTGCTTTTTTAATCTCATCTTTGTTTTCTAACGAAAGATCCTTTCTAGATGCAAAGGAGGCATCAAGCTCAAGGAGAACTTGATTTCTATCACACCTATTTTTCATAGGTAAAGCCTCAATGCTCCAAGGAGTCGATGCACCTACTTTAACCTTGATCGCAACAATCTAAGTTTCATTTTTGTACACTTGGAAATAAAACAATGTGTTATATATTAGCTAACCATAAACACAATCTACTAAGTTTCTCATCTATGTTCATTAAAATTCTTCTCTAAGCTATTGGAATTTAGTTTATGTTAATTGTATTATCCCTAGTTTCAACCCTTAGATTGTATTAAACCCAATTATGTTCCAAGTTCCAATAAGTGTTGTAATGATAGGAATCAAGTTATGTAAATAACCCCAATGGAAAAGATGTATTCCTTCCAATATGGATTCCTAGTGCAAAGCTCGAGGCTAAGGCTTAACTAGTGAATGGCTAGGCATATATGTAAGTGTATAAATAAGACCAAGGTGGCAGGCTTGCCATGTTAGATTTAAGCTATGTGATCATTTATGTTGAAAATTAATATACAAGGGTCCAAGGTGGCTATTTAAAAAGAGCACTTAAGAAGTTATAAGTCCACTATAGGGGAAGAGGTAAGTGGGGTCCAAGGGGAAAAACAACCCTAGCTATAGGTGTCTCCTATTCTTTCCCTCTTATTTACCATGTACCTTGTCTGAACTCCCTTTCTTTTAATTTCACTAGGGGTTAGTTAAAATGCTAACTTTTATTTTCATGGAGACATGAGAGAGGGATGGCAAGGGCAAGCAGAAAGAATCCATCCTTTTAGAAATTCAACTACATTTAACTTTCATGCATACATACATAATTTGAATGGGTCATTCCCTCTCTCCTATAACATATTTTTTTTAGCACATCGCTCAACACAAAACCACCATTCTTGGAAGCTATGGAAAGGGTATTACCATTCAATCTCCATCAAAGCAAAATGAGTAAAGCCTTGAGAAGAACTAGAGAAGAAAGGTGGAAAACAATATATAAGGAAAGTATATAGTGGTGCAGCAACAAACTAGATTGGGTTCCTTGTACACATACTAAAGAGTACTAAGGAAAAAGACTCTCGATAGACTATGGAGCAAATAAGGAGTTATCTTCTTGTGTTGTATGGGGAAATAAAGGGAGTACCATAGTTGGGCTAACTAGAAGAATAACAATAGAAATTCTATAATGAATTTTTATTGGTTGGCCTTGGAAGCAACATGGAAAGAGATAAGTGATCTTAGAGTCTTGAAACCATTTCCCTTCATCCTAGTGGTCTCATATCCCGGCGAAAGAGTACAGTTGTGTGTTGTAATCCTTCATATTTTGTGAGGACTTGTCCAAGGTTGAAGACCTAATCCAATTTAGCTACATTACAAGGATGTTGGCTTAGGTTCCATCTTTTTGTGGTTTTCATCGATGTTGTTCCTAACTAACACCTTTTGGGTATCTTTCATTTGGTAGATAGAGATTTACATGTCACATGTGAGTATTAGAGGAGTGTTATGTTTGACATCGGGGTCTAGTACACATTTTATAAATTTTTTGACCCTTAGAGCATACATAGAGAATGAAACCCATCAACTAAGAGTATTCCTTCAATATTTTCTCATTATTGAACTAAATATGTATGGAGGTGATGTGTCTTCCTAAAGAAAAAATACCTATGGAGCACTTCTTGGGATTTGACTAATGACATTTAGAGGGTGTAGATGTGACATGGGATGGAGCACATGGCCTATTGATGATTGCTCTAATATTTGGTTGCATTTTGCATGCATTAGCGTAGATTTGAGGAGTGCTCCTTTTATTGCACATATTCCTAAAGCATCCTATTCCTTGGCTCATAGTATAGACACAATTTTTTACATTGTGGCACATGGTTTTGGGGTTTGTTGACATTGGTTTAGTGGAACATTTCACCCTTAGTGCACATTATCCTAGACTTCCCTGCCTTTGGCCCTTGGATGGAGAAGAGTTGGTTGTTTACACATAGATTGATTTTGTTGTCACGCATGGATTAATTTTGTTGTCGCACATTTTGAGGTCACTCCATCATTGAGAATGATTTTGTAACAACCTATGCTTATTTATTGCACCTATATCCATGTTTTCCATTCTTGAAAAGTTTGTTGGCTCATTCGAGAGAATGCCCAACATATTTTTCTTATTTTTGGCATGTAGGTTGGTTTCCATTGACGCTACCTTACCTTTCACAATACCCAAGAGATAATTTTTTGCAAGGATGAGATCAATCCTTGTTTTCCAAGCCCTAAAAATTGTATCTCCTTCCAATTTGTTCTCGGACTTCATAGATGAACCCATAGTCATAGGTAAACAAATATACTATAGATGTAGGTTTTATTTTATGCTCTTCCCTTTACCAAAGCTTTTTAAGAGTGATATCAATGTCTTATCCTTCACCAAATCTCTAATACCATGTTGATTTTTCAAGTGCAATAGATACAAGCATTAATTTCTAGAATATTGATAATTACTTCTAATGACGTAGATCTTCTTTTAGCAATTCTAGTTTATCATTAAGCAATTATACTTCAAAAATTAAACCATAAAAGCACAAGGATAGTAGAGATCACAATGCACAAAGAAGACACGAGAATTACCCTAGGAAAGCCCACTTGGGGAAAAAACCAACAACCTTTTCCTTAGAGAAATTCTTTAGCTCAACAAGAGATACATCTAATACTTCTAGTCCACTGTGAGGTCAAACTAACCAACAATGCTATGGTCAAACCTAATCAAACAACCCTCTTGTCAAGTCAATATTCTGCCCTTCAACTTCGGCCCTCTTTGATCTGCATAGGCCAAATTTTGGCCTCCCAGAATATGCCTAGAAGTTGGACATGTTTCACAAAAACTGTCCAGAAAATCACACATGCAAAGTAGAGAGAAATATTCTTGAGATGAATTTGTCCTTCTTTTCCTTCTTTGTCCTTCTTCTTCTTCATTTGGATGCTCAAAATATGTCTTCTTGTGTGAGAGGTTGAATGGTGCCTTGTGGAGGAGGTTGAATGCTCTATATATAGTGTTATGCCTGTCTGAATGGGTGTGTCTCTTCACTGGGGCCGACTTGACAAGTTTGAAGCCAGAAATTCAAATTTCCAAATTTTCTCTTTTAAAACTAACATGGAGAAATGTCTTATAATAATTCTTTCAAGGGCTAAACAATGAAAAATGACATGAACATGTCTTACAGTTTTATTATATATTTCTAAGACTAAAATATAAATTATGAAGACTGACCATAGCTACAAAATTCAACAAGGGTCCTACCCTAACCACCTTACTTTTGACAGTTTATTAACATATGAGGCCACCTTCCTTAGGGGTCCTCTTTATTAATAAGACCCAAATTAGTTAGTAGGCCCTCATTATAAGTGGACCCATAGATAGTTAAGATTATCTCTGGATAGATATAATATTGAGTAGAAGGTTATGTAATATATTATCAAGAATTGTCATTGTATTTGGAGCTTTGCTCTTGAATGTTGCCACCTTGAAGAGGCAAGTGAATATATCTCTCAATTTTTGTTATGACGATACCTTTCTTAGGGTTTATCTACTTTAACTTGTGTTGTTGGATTTTGCACTACATTTTATGTGATTGCTTTGAAGTTTTGGGGTTATGTATACTACAAATAATATCAGATATCTTTCTTGGGCACAAAGTGGGAGAAACTTTTTTCCTTTTGATGATTTTTTATGGAAAAAAGAGTATGGAAAAATTCAAATCAATTTCTAAAACTTTTTTTGAAAATTTTGAAAAGTCCAACTCAAGATCTGAATTCCTCTAAAAAAAATCCCTATTTCAAAAAAAATAGTTTGAAATGGAGTCTAAGAAGTAAAGATATCGTTGATTTAGATTAACCTTTTTAAGGGCTTTCTCTAGAATGGACATGAAATTCAAAAATTGAATATATTTTGCTAGAGTGCATAGATTTCAATCAAACCAATGCCAATAGATCCAAAGAAGTTGTGGCATTTCATAATGGAATCAGTAATATTCTACCTTTGGAGTGCACTCCTTGGCTCTAGGGGCATCCTTGGGAGTGCCATGCTCCCAAATTGGCAGGAAGTGATCCAGGTGGGTATTAGTGGCCACCCACCTATTCCACTTGGACCCCCACCATTGTTTCTTTTAGTTTCCTTAATTGTAGCACAGTTTACTATTTTTCGCAATTTCAGTCTTGAATTTTCAGAGTCTTTTTGAGGCCCTAAATGACTTTTTTGGAAAACAGGAAAACCCATAACCTACAGCAATGGCTTAGAGCCAAAAGTTGTATTCCTCGAGTAGATCATTCTAACAAGGTATCACACCTGTCAAACGGAGATCATATGCCAAAGTTACGAACCCGAGAAGTTGATGTACAAATTTACCCCAATGAGGCCCACACACTTTTGGTGCTTCATCTCTTATGGTTAGGTTTTTGGATGTTTATGGTTTTCCATTGTTTCTCAAAAAGAAATAGGCCTCTGAGCCTCATTGTAACACAGTTCAGAAAACTTGTAGCCGCCACATCTCTTCTAAGAGATAAGCTACCATCGCCTAAGCTAGTTTATTTCCATTCTGCATGTAAACAATTTTAAGTACTTTGTTATTAATGAATTGAAGTTTTGTTTTCGCTGCATCTCTGTGTTTTTGTGTATATCTATATTTCATTGCATTCCTTCATAAATCTGGATCAGTGGTATTAGAGCAATCTGCTCTTTCTCTGTTTTTTTGTGCATGTCCCCAACGAAGTCGGGGTATAAGGAGTTGGTACTTGAACTGGTTGAGCCTTTGCAAGACCGTCCTCGTTGACACCAACGACCTCATATGGTGAAAGAAAATAAAGACGAGGGAGCAAGAGGTCTTATCAAATGGTTGCTCAAAGAAGCCCTCAAGCAGCCAAGGAACGAGATGATAAACAACTTTGCCCAGATCCTTTGGTGGATGTCCACTGACGACGCATCTTCATCTAGCGGTCACTTTGGAGGCATCGCCCCCTTCAAGGTATAAGTGAACTTCGATATCCCTATATTCGAAGGTCAAATAGATCCAAGTGTTGTAAATAAATGGTTAGATCTGCTGGAAGGTTATTTTTTGGTCCACAGTTTCTCTAATAGAGAAAAGATTACTTTTGCACTGCTTAAGGCTGCCCCCATGTCAAGGACTGATGGGAAAATTATTGTGAGAAAGGGGTCAAGGAACCCTCTCTGTTTGTAATGGTGTTACCCTGTGGGGAGATATGAGGACAAATACATACAATGTACCACACTACGGTAGCAAAGGGACCAAGATGTGCATGAGTTCACAAAGATTTTTCATACTCTACGCACAAAGTTGGGTATCAATGACTCTAAGCGACATCTGGTGGTCAAGTACAGCGGCTATCTACATAAATACATTCAAGAAAAAATGGAGTTCTTGGAGATCTCCTCACTTGGTGCAGCATACCGATATGCTGCTAAGATTGAACAAAAATTTAAACAAAAGAAGCGTGACTTTGGATTTGTGAATCAAAAGTAGGGCAAGAGTGCCCCCAAACTAGAGAACAAAGGACAAAGCCAAGGTGGAGCATCCCAAGACAACCCATCGAAGCTGCAAGCAAATAATGGCACCACGAAGATGAAGGACACATGAAAGTGGTGTGAGTTCCACAAGAGCCCCACTCACAACACAAATGAGTATCGCGCCAAGCAGTTATTAGTGGTCGAGCTAAAAGCTTTAGAGTCCGATGCATGTTATGACTTTGAGCCAGAACCTGACAAGGGGAAGCAGATTATTAACGCAGAACCCATTGCCACCACTGCCACCACCAATGTCTAGAAGACTGAGCCCGAAGATCCAAAGGAGGGGGAGCGTCTCTTCCACTCACAAAAGTGGGTGAAGGGTTCTCCGTTGTAGTTCATTGTCGACAGCGGGAGCCAAAAGAACCTCATTTCAGCAGAGGTTGTGAAGCGGTTGGGCCTACCGACCACACCACACCCACAGTCTTACACCATTAGGTGGATCCATGTTACCGAGAATAGTGTCCACTCGGATGCTGCTATTCCAACTAAGATGGGTGGCTATCTTAGAAACAAACAAGTAAAGTCTATTATTGTTTCCTTTTATGAAAATAGACAAGAGGAGAACTAAGGAGACCAACCTGAGTCTTGCGCTTGATTTTCTCTCCTTCTTAATAGAGCTTCACCGCTTCTTCTTCATCTGCCCAGCTTCAAAAAGAACCTATGGAACCACAGCAACATACTACTATTGAAGAAACAAAGATCTATATTCATAAATAACACAGGATCAGATGTGTGTTAACCATATAAATGCATATATAAACAAGTACACAAG
>APFE031544888.1:22929-81397 GCA_000404065.3 Pinus taeda | reverse complement strand
CTTTCAAAATATAGTTTATGCAATTGACGAATGAGTTTAGACACTTACCTGTGTGGCCATGGATGCATTATGCAAACTTCGGTTCTTGGGACCATTCCTTCACTTGCTGTTGCCTCGTGCACGGGTGTTAGAAACCATTCCTTCATTTGTTGATGTTGTATGCATGGGTTTTGGAACCCGATCCTTCGGTTGTCAACACTGCATGCACAGGTTCTGTTTGGTTTCGGTTGTCGAGGATGTTTTCACGTCCAAGAGGAGCCTTTTGCATGTTCCCTTTGTTGGTTTCGGCTATCCCTGCCTCCAGAGTGTGTCTTCCAGAGGGATCAGCTGCTACAGGATTCTTGTAGATGTCCTGTAGCTGCTTCTCCTCCTGGGATGCATGCTAAACGAGCAGGGCTATATTGCTGACGAGGGATTCGTTGATGAAGAATCCAGATGGAGTTTGACAGGTAGGGTGAGCGAGACTTTATTACTTGACTTGTAACTAAAAATTCTTGTTTTCAATCTGAGGAAAACAGGGTTTCTTGTATGACCGTGCAGGAACACATAACCAGGTGGGTGACGACGGTGTAAAGAGATGGAACAGGGTGCCATATGGTGATGGGTGGAAACAGGGGTGGTTGCAGGCCTAACAAACAGATTCCAACCTTCAGATTCCCCTCTAAAATAGATTTTGGCTTGCCCGAAGGTTCTACAATATGTTTCCTATAGAAGACATAGACTTCCTGTAGAAGAGGTAGAGCTTTCCTGTAGAAGGTGAAATTTGAACCCGAATGCAATCAAATCCTAGGAAAGGTGAGTGGTCATGGGGGAAGTGTCTGTGAGGGTGTCCTGTAGCCTGATGCATACCACTATCCTTGTTTTGCGCGACCCTCCTTACCTGCAATGTATTCCCTGCAACCTGCAATTATTTCATAGAGATTAGGCCTGTTTTTTTTTTTTTGAGAGAGACAGCTCGGGCGCCTCCATGAAGTTTTCACCCTCACTATCTGCCTTGGGTGCCTCTAAGAGGTTTTCACCCAAGGATATTTTTATTCCATTTCTATCTTCTTCTTTTTTTTGATAATCAAGGTGTGGGTGGAATAGAGACAAGGCTCTGCTCCACTACCAGCACTAATTTGTCCAAAGTTTTAATGAACTCCTACCTCGAAAGGGGTTTCTTGTAGATTTTCAATCGATGCCCATTGACGAGCATGGGGATGGCTTCTTCATCAATGGTCCTGATAAGGACTGAACCATTTTCGTTGCATTTTTCCACTGTATATGGTCCTAACCACCTTGTCCTCGATTTCCCTTTGAAATCCTTGTCTCTTAAGTCATACAGCAACGCCCAATCTCCTAGCTGGAATTGCTTTTCATTAAGGTGCCGGTCATGCCATATCTTTCTCTGGAGTTGTACTACTTCTGAGTGGAGGAGGGCTTGCATTCTTTGTTCATCTAATCCATTCAGTTGCAGTAATATTTCTCGTTGCGCATGGCTAAGATCTAAGTCCAGTTGAGCTGCCACCCTCAATGTGTTGTACTCAAACTCTATGGACAACAAAGCTTTCTTCCCGTAGACCAGCTCATAAGGTGTGAAACTGGTTGTAGTTTTCCAAGTGGTATTGTAGGTCCAGGTGACCTCAATTAGGCAATCTGCCCAATCCTTTCTGCTGCTGCCACCACCTTAGTCAAAATCTCTTCCAACACTCTATTAGTGACTTCCACCTGCGCATTTGCTTGTGGGTGATACAGGGTGGAAGTTTTGTGCTTGATCTTGTGATGAGCAAGCAGGTCTTCAATCAGGTTAGAGGTGAACTAGCTTCCTTGATTGGTGACTAACTCTCTTGGGTAGCCAAACTTGTAGAAGATATTCTCCCTTAAAAACTCAGCCACTTTTTCTCCTGCTGTTGCCTTGGTTGCCTTTGTTTCTACCCACTTTGTCAGGTAGTCGGTGCACACAATGATGTAAGACCTTTGCTTTGAAGGAGGGTTGATAGGACCCACAAAATCCATGCCCCACTTTTCAAATGGCTCAAAGGTCACTTGAGGTTGGAGGGGCATTTCATCCCTTGGAGTCGATTTGCCCATCCTCTAAAATCAGTCACACTGGCTGATGTATCTTTTTACATCTTGATGAAGAGTAGGCCAATAATAGCCTACCTGTAGAATTTTGAAGGCAGTCCTTTTTGCTGCAAAGTGGCCTCCACAAGGCCCATCGTGACAGGTTAGGAGGATGTCAAAGACTTCCTCCTCCCTAACACAACACCTCAAGATGTGATCTGGGCCAAGTTTAAACAAGTTGCCCCCAATCCAAGTGAATGGGGCACTCTTCCTCACAATTCTGCTCTTCTTCTTTGAGGATAGGTGCGGAGGGAACTGTGCTGAGACCAAGTAATTTTCTATATCAGCAAACCATGGAGGGAGTATTGAGATAGCAAACAGGTGTTCATCTAGCCTCTGGTCATCCACTGTCCCTTCTTCACCTGCAGGCAAATCCAATCTAGACAGGTAGTCAGCAACAACATTTTCCTTACCTGGCTTATCGATAATGGTCAAATCAAATTGCTGCAACAAAAGTAACCATCTAATGATACGAGCATTTACATCAGGCTTATTCATTAAATATCTAATCGCAGCATGATCAATGTGTACGAATGTTTGATAACTAGTGATGTAGTGTCTGAACTTGTTTAGGGAATGGACTACAACCAGGAACCCTTTCTCGGTTACAATATAGTTCATTTCTGCCTTGGACAGGTTTTTGCTAACAAAGTATATGGCATATGGTAGTTTCTCCTCAACTTGTCCTAAGGCTGCCCCTATGGCTTTGTTTGAGGCATTGGTGTGGATGTGGAAAGGTAGGGCCCAATTTGGACCTCTCAAGATTGGGGCAGACACCAGCTTATCTTTCAACTCATCCAGAGCCCTTTGACAGTCGTCGTTCCATTTAAACTCAACATCTTTCCCTAAGAGGCCAAACAATGGCAAGGCTAGCTTACTGAAATCTTTAATGAATCGTCTATAATATCCTGCTAAGCCTAGAAAACTCCGAACATATCTTACCTTTTGAAGAGGTGGAACCTTTTGGATGATAGGAATTTTGTTAGGACCCACCTGTAATCCTTGCTAAGAAATGGTATGACCTAGCACAGTCCCTTCAGTCATCAGGAATTCACATTTTTCGGGACTGAGGGACTGGTTCATCCAATACACTTGGTTAAAACTTTTCCCAAGTTAGTCAATGCTTCTTGGAAGTTGGACCCATAAGAAGTAAAGTCATCCATATAGATCTCCACCGAATCATGAACCAACTCTGCAAATATGCTCAATACTGCTCTATGGAAAGTGGCAGGAGCGTTGCATAGCCCAAAGGGAAGGACTCGGTAGGCAAAGGTACCTCAAGGACAAGTGAAGGTGGTCTTATCTTGGTCCTCTAGGCTGATTTGGATCTGATTATACCCGCTGAACCCATCGAGGAAAGAGAAGAACTTCTTCCCTGCCAGTCCATCCAACACTTGATCTATGAAAGGCAAAGGGAAATGGTCCTTCTTGGTGGCTTTGTTAAGTTCTCAGTAACCTACATAAATTCTCCACTTCCCTTTTTTCTTGGGCACAAGCACTAGAGGTGAGACCCACTCACTGTCAGAGATGGGGTGGATGAATCCTACATCCAACAACTTTTGCAATTCTTCTTTGACAATGTCTTTAAGGGTTGGGTTTATTCTCCTCTGAGGCTGCTGCACTGGTTTGCAATCCTCCTTGATGTAAATGTGACGGGTACAGACCAAAGGGTGGACTCCTTTCATCTCCTTATAGCTCTAAGCGAAAGCATCCAAATGATGGTTCAATAAGCTACATAGCTCCTCCTGGTGTTATCCGGGAATAGTGTCCACTCAGATGCTGCTATTCCCACTAAGATGGGTGGCTATCTTAGAAACAAACAATCAAAGTCTACTATTGATTCCTTTTATGAAAATATATGAGAGGAGAACCAAGAGGGCCAACCTGAGTCTTGCGCTTGATTGCCTCTCCTTCTTGATAGAGTTTTGCCGCTTCTTCTTTGTCTACCCAGCTTCAAAAGGACCTGTGGAATCACAGCAACATACTACTATACAAGAAACAAGGATCTAAATTCATAAAAAAATGCAGGATCAGATGTGCATTAACCATATACATGCATATATAAACAAGTACACAAGAATATGGAAGGAAACAAGAATAGCTTTATTCAGATGAAAGTAGCAAGAGGATTACAACCATATGTTCTGACCCAGCATCATCCTCCAGCTAGGAAGCCTTTCTTCACCTCAAGCAAAGCTTAAATCACCCAACACTATGAATGTACACCAGAAAACCAACAACACTTCTCTATAAGATACAAAATTCCAGCCTCTGGATCTCTGTGATGAGGGATCCATATATAGATGATTACAGAGAGGTGAGTCATCATCCACTTGGATCTTGATTAGTGTCCTCTCTCTGATAGTTCCTGCATCCACTTGGGGAATGATGATCTCTTACTCATCCCTAGTCGAAAATAGAGAGGCAAGTGTCAGAGGGGAAGCTTCTGGAAGATTCCATGATTTTTCACCTCGCATTTTTGTCCCTGCCATTTGTCCATTCCCGACCATCGCACCCTACAGAGGAGCAATTCAGTATGCATCATACCTTGTACACTGGGAAGGTGATATGCATCGCACCCTCTGCATTGAGCTTTCAGTATGGTCCAGTTTTGACCATTTATGAGCAGTTTTCAGTGGAGAATTCTGGAGATGATGTAATCAACTGACTTGTTCCTTTAGGTAGTGAAGCAACACTTTTAGGGACTTAGGAGCCCTCATTTTATGGACATTTATGATTGGGGTTGAAGTGCCCAAAAATGTCTATAACATCTGCCTACTCCCAACCAGCCTTGGAAATCCCTCTCCATGGATTATTTATCAGGCTTCCCTTCTACCAAGCATGGTAATCATTGTGTATTAGTGTTCATGGACAAATTTCTAATATGGTTATATTGGTGGCTTGCAAAAAGAGTATCACAGCAGAGGACACTGCCAAACTCTTCTTTGAACGACTATGGGTACATTTTTGGATCCCACAAACCATTATATCATATCAGGATAGCAAGTTCCTGAGCACATTCTGGTCAAGCCTCTGGACATTATTGGACACCAAGCTCACCAAGACGATTGCATTCCATCCCTAGACTGATGACCAAACATAGGTCGTCTATAGGATGACAGTGCACATACTACGCATGTAAAACTCCAAGCATCCACGAACCTAGGATGAGAGCCTTCCTTATGTGCAGCACAATTATAACAGAGCTCTCCATAACTTGACTAGTTGTAGTACTTTTCAAGTGGGTTTGGGATTTCAACCATTGTGTTTGATTGATGTTGCCATGCCTCATGCGACTACATAGACGGAATCTGCACATGTGCAGTCTGAGGTTGATAAAGCAACCCGGATTATTGAACGCATCCAACACATCCGCCAGCAGGTGATATCTTGGATAAGTCCAATGCCAAGTAAAAGCAACAGCATGATTAGCATCAGGTGCCACACAAGTTTCAGATGGGTGAGAAAGTTTGGTTGCATTTGCAAAAATAACGTCTTGCTAGAGCTTGTCAGAAGCTCAGACCACTCTGATACGGGCCTTACACCATCACTAAGGCTATGGGAGACACTTCTTTTGAGATCAACATTCCCCCATTCCTTGGCCTACACCCAGTGTTCAAAGTGGACTGTGTTCGGCCATAGTTTCCACCATTGTTGGACACATCAAACATTGCAGAATAGCTAACACCAACAATGATAAACCCAGACTGCATGGAACAAGCCACAAATAATCGAATCATGGATATGCAGATCAAGAACACCCTTCCAGCAGAAGATCCAACTGTATCGGGTTGTCAAAGTTGGCCAACTCCTGCACTAAGGCAAGTGGCTCACCAGGGACCAAGTTTAGTAGAAGTTTCCCCATCTCATGGAGGCACTCAAGGCAATGGGGACCAATGCTTCCTAAGGGGGGAGGACTAATCCAGGTGGATATTGGTGGCCACCCACATATTCCACTTATACCCCCACCATTGTTCTTTCAATTTCCTTAATTGTAGCACAGTTTACTATTTTTGGCAGTTTTCGAGTCCTGAACTTTTGAAGCCATTTTGAGGCCCTAAACGACATTTTTTGGAAAACAAGAAAAATAATAGCCTGTGGCAGGGGTTTGTAGTTGAAATTTGTATTCCTTTGATAGATATTTCTAACGAGGTAATGTATGCATCAAATAGAGACCATATGTCAAATTTACGACCCCAGGAAGTTGATGTACCAATTTACCACATCGAGGCCCACAAACTTTTGGCGCTTCATCTCCCATGGTTAGGTTTTTGGATGTTTAGGATTTTCCATTATTTCTAAATAATAAATAGGCCTCCAAGCCTCATTGTAACATAGTTCGAAAGGCATATAGCGACCACATCTCTTCTGAGAGATAAGCTACCATCGCCTGAGCTAGTTTATTTCCATTCTGCATGTAAACAGTTTTTAGTAATTTGTTATTAATGAACTGAAGTTTTGTTTTCATTACATCTCTGTGTTTCTATGTATATATGTATTTCATTTCGTTCCTTCATAAATCTGTATCAGGAAGCGTGCCCAAAAGGGCCAAAGCAGACTCTCATATTCGGGGAGTGCTCTCCCAAGGGCACTCCTTGAGTGCTCTTGCTCGAAGCATGGTTCCAGAGCCAAAAGCAAGGGGACAAGGACAGTTCCTGCACCATATTTTTCTCCTTTAGCGGGTGAAATTTCAATTGAGGAAGAGTACACACAAGAAATACAAGAGGGATCACATTGTGGGAAACCCTTATAACCTTTGTTGGTAACCCTTCAAGTAGTACCACATCAGACAATACCTATATCTAGAATTTCACTTCCATGTTCCTTCAATTATATAGGAAGTCTATTAGGTATACTTAAAACCCACTTTAGATAAACTAATTAGCTATCTTGTTGTTATAGTCCACTAATAAAAATGCTCATGGAGATCACCCTATAGTAACTGGGTAGTCGACTAGTATGGCTAAGGGCACAATTGAGCCTCCTTAGTGCCCTAAGATATTGGGTTTAGTACTACTATGGGACTCTACACATATATCAGAGTGCTATAACACCTAACACCCCCTTGTCCTCAAGACCCAATAACATTTTTCAGTAAACTCACCCATGGTGGAGCCCTATAAACCACTTGATACCACTTCCCCAAACAATATGACCACCCACTCTACTTTCAACAAGTTGAACAACCTAGGAGGCCAATTTCAAAATTCAAATGAGAAATTAAAGAAGTTGGAACAAATGGTGGATGAGAAATTAGAGAAGTTGGCTCAAAAGTTGGATGAGAAATAGGAGTGGATTAAGAAGTTGGCTGAAAAGTTGGATGAGAAATTGGAGTGGGTTGAGAAGTTGGCACCTGTGCTAGCCGAAGGCATACAAAAAGAACCATAGGATGCACAACATATTGAGATACACAAAGAAAAAGCTTATAACTCAAGACTATTTAGCAACCAACATACCTCTTTAGGTCCTTAAAGCCATAAACCAAGGATAGTAACATATGGTATTGTTTTCCTAAAGTGAACCTAAAAAAGTTAAATGGTTCTAACTTGTCGAGATGGGTTACCCAAATGGAACATTACTTCACCTTCCAACGAATTGTTGATTACATGATGAAACTTTTGGTGGGGGTCTTATATCTAGATCCAAAATGGTGGCATTAGTGAGAATGGCATAAAAAGTCTATGTGTGCAAATTCGTCTGGAGTTAGTTTATGGAAACCATCCATGCACATTTCAAGGGAGCTACTCTATTTGGGGTGGCTTGGCAAGTTACACTAAATATGCTTAATTGCAAACTTTATGGTAGTCTTTGAGTAATTAGCCATCAGTATAGGGAACTTAGTAGACCCTTTCTATAAAGAATGTTATTAGTGTCCTCGAGGAGGATATTCGAGCACAAGTCAAAATGCAATCTCATAGGCAAAGAGGCAAAGGCAAAGATGGTGATCAATGCACAAACTAAAAAACCCTCATTCATTACATGTACTTGACTTCCCCAAGTTAATTCCTAAAGCACTAGCCCCCATCTCTAGTAAAAATGGAAAACTACCAAAGATGTGGACTCTGTTATAAATGTGATGAAAAATATGCTCTAGGTCATAAGAATAAAGAACAAATATTGTTCCAAAATGATATGACCACTCCAACCCTAACAACAAACGTAACTACCATAGCAACACCAGAGTTACTAGTTGAAGACACCAACACTCCCGCTTAGGTAGTTAGTCAACCTCAATTTTCTTAGGACGAACCCCTAATCTTTTGACATACATTATCGAGCATCTCGACTCCACAAACCATGAAAGATATGGGCTACATCAAGCACCAACAAGTCATAGTCTTAGGTGACAATGGCGGTAATTATAATTTTATTCATGAGTAAACGGGAGAAGAAACCCATCATTTTATCCATCTAGTGCACAACGTCCAAATAATGATTGTTAGTGGAGGTATGATGAAATGTGGGGCCTGTTACCACAAAATATAGTAGGCCTTGGGGAGGGAAACCCTACAAGACCAAATCTAGACAAAGTTCTAACAATGGGGTAGAGGACCAATGTCACCTCAGCCAAAACCCCCTGCTCTTTACAGATTCTCACCAATGGAAGGAGTCCCGATAGAAGAAAGATCACTTAAAATACATATGCTAAGGATGAGGTTCAAAGTGACCTTCATAGGGCTCATTAAGAGAGAGGCACAATAATGGTTCAAGGCTTCAAAGGAGCAAATTTCTCTCAAATAAAATCCCTAGAAAAGAAGGCTCAAGACCTAGGGATTTGAGATTTTCGATGGTAATGGGTATTCACAAGGTCAAGACCAAAGAGAAAGGGTTTCTTGCAATGATAATAAGATATCCCAAGGCTCATGAAATCCTCAAGAAAGTCTTCAAGTTGAGGGAGAGGAAACTAGGGTTTCCCTCTTAGGGCTACACTTAGGGCAAGAGATTTTATGGATGAAATTTGAGTGGATGCCCACCAAATTGATAGGTTAGGTAGCCTAGACCTATCTCTTGATGTTTAGACTCTCAAATCAATGAAAAGCATCCTCCCTAAAATTTAAGGTTGATCATCAAGTGATAGGACTAGTCCCTTGTCTTATGGGCATATGGAGTTTAGGATGTTTAAGATAAGCCAAATTCCTTCTAAGGAGCTCGAAATTTGATGCCTTAGCTACCAAAATTTGGAATAATAGATTTTGATGGAGAATAAAATAAGTACCCCACTAGAAACATTCATTATATGTTAAAATAAGTAATGCATACAACATTCATCTAGATATTCTTCAATAAATTAATCGCCAACAAATTAGGGCACATAATTTCAACCTATAATCAATTGTTCCATGCATTAGACATTAAAGAAAAATATATTCAACAAAAGATTCCACTTACAAGATAACATGCAATATATCCTTCCATTAAACCAAGAAGTAGCTCCAAAGAGTGTCAAAATCAGCTTCCATATATCAAAATGCATCCAAGCATCTCCAAAATCACCCACAAGAAGCAAGTGTAAATTCTCTAAGAGGTCTGAAATTCATAGGATTGATGACGATTAATCACAAATGAGTGATCTCTTATTTATACATGTCCTACTTACTCAAATTAGAGGAAGAATCCCCTCCTAAGTCATAAAGTAATGTGAAAAATCACTCTGGGTCACGTGTCGACCTAGTGGCCAATGTGTAAACATAAGAAATAACCCACAAAGAGGTCGAAATGTTGGCATCATGCATGCGTAGGCCCTTCTAAGGCATGCTTTGGGATCCTCCATTGCCAAAGTGAGTGTAGAGGGATCCAAAAATCATGATCTAGGGGTTGGCCCCTAGATCTCCATCCAAATGATCATGTGAACCCTACTTTTGTGTTTGGGGTACAAAATGGGTCTCATGGGTCTCCTGGTGATAGAATAGCATGATTTTGCTCCAATGTTGAGGGCACTGAGGATGGTGCTCGCCCTCCCATGTCTCAAAGGGTGAGAGAAACCTCATCTGGGTGTCGAGTCCGCTGCCAAACCATGTGTACACTACCAAGCCATTTGGGGCATGTTGGTCCAAGTGCATCATCTCATGAATAATGTGGGGAAAAGTGCAGACTATTAGGAGTGTAGTAGGTGCCCATGGAATGGAATTATGCTCTGCAAGTGATAGGAGTCCCATGGCTCTCAATGCTTCAACTGTAGGGTGTCATAATGCTCCTCTGGTGGACCTAGGCCCCAGTTAAGTTTCCCAACCCATGATGAAAACCATCTACTAACCACACACAATGTCTAGTGCTACATCTTCACCATTAGGTACAATAATCATTAATGCATCTAATTGAAACAAGCTTGCTAGGTAAGGGCACATTGACACTTCATGTGAGGCATCCCTTCCAAATTTGGGGCTTTGATCACGTAATAATGTTACCTCCCTAGGTAAGAGTGGCTAATGGATGATCCTATTAGGTTTTCCCAGTGCCTAAGGGGAAAGATAGGTCCCTGGTACATCCCTCAATCAATAGGTGTCATATGAATAATGATGGAACAAAGAGGACAAGGGGTCTCAAGGCCATATGCTATGGTCAAAGGGATAGTAATGATGAGGAAATCCACATTCTGGGAATATAGATGTGATGGGGGAGTAATCGTGGATGTAGGAGTTACTCTAGCCTTTGTTTTTCCATCCCTCTTATTGCCTTTTTCCTTTTCTTGATTTTTTCTTTGTATTATTGCTCGAAGCTCTAGGAAATGAGAGCATGTTTTGAATGATGTGTAGCAAACTGCAGTGGATCACCCCCTTAAAGGTGGGGCAATTCATCGCCTACCAAGGGTTGGGACATGCAAGGGTTCCTTTATGATATGGCATGGCAACAGTGGCCCTAGGATCCAGGTGATGTTTGTATTAATAAGGGGTAGAGCTCATGCTTGGCTTTTTCCCATGTGCTAATGTTAATGTCTCGGCCATCTTTTGCATTTTATAATCTTCTTATTTTTTCATTTCTTGCTTGTGGCCATTATATGCTTTTTACTTTTTCTTTTAGCTACATCAACCTCCTAAGGCAACGTTTCTGGGCCCAACCCAGATATGTGGACAAGGGGAGGGAGTATGCTAGAACCTAGTGGACCCATGGTCATGTGGACCCAGAGATGGGAGGTGGAGTATAGGGCTCGTAATGTACAAAGGGAAGTGATAAGTATGGCATGGGAAAACAGGACCATGCTATCTCAATCAAGGTTTCCCATGTAGTGCCCTTCCTAAAGCCATGGGCCATTAAGGGAGGTCCCACTGGACTAGGATTGAAGATTAACCCACCATTTAAGTTGAGGGAACAAAACCACAGTCAAAACCCTTCCTTCTTCCAAGTCACCCAATAATCCATGCCAAATGCCCAAATGAAAAACAAGCATAATCACCCGATTGCATGGTGAATAACATAGCTTTTGGATCGGATTTCTCACCTTCTAACATGCTTTCTTGACAAATGGGAAAGGAAACAGATGGTTGATGCAGGTGGCGGAGATAAAATGGTGCTAATTTTAGGTATGTCCTATGCTGAAAGAAAATTTACTTCAATTTTCCATATTAGCTCAATATTAATTCCATATTAGCAATAAAATTTAGCATGATAATAAATGCAGATAGAACATAAACATAAATCGCAGAAAACAAACCAAGACAAGAGTACACAAGGTGTGGCGCCAGCCAGGGACAAACCCCAATGTGGGGAAACCCTTGATCAATTCTTCTTATGTTCTTCAATAGTTCAACAGAGAGAGAGAGATAGTACATATACATCAGAAGTCAACATTTTTACTTGACAAAATAAGAGCAGAGACCTTCACTAAGAAGATAACACATGAGGTAGTTGATCTAGACTCAGGTGATTCCATCACCATTCTATATCCATCACTGAGCCACATCCATTACTGTGTTGCACTATGATGCACCCATCATCACTATGCTACATCTCATCGTGTTGCACTAATAATTACTGTGTTGCACTCATCACACCATGTTGCACTATGTTGCACCATTCATCACTATGTTGCACCACTGTCATGTTCCACCATTCATCACCATGTTGCACCTTCATCACCATGTTGCACCATTCATCACCATGCTCACCATTCATCATCATGTTGTACCATTAACATGATGCATTATGCTGCACCATTCATCACCATGTTGCACCATTCATCATCATGTTGCACCACTATCATGTTGCACTATGTTGCATCATTCATCGCCATGCTGCACATAACATAATGCATCCACTATGCTGCAACCAATTACACTGAATGCATACCAGCCTTAGCTGCTTGCTATGGCTTGCAGCCTAGCACAGCGGCTAGGCCATAGTAGCAGACTCTTTCAACGGGTCCAAACAAATAGCTTTCCTTCAGTCCTCTAATATAGAGACATTACCTCCTAATTCATGCCTTAGAACAGCAGTCTTTAACACTACTACTGTTGCGCTTCTTTTCCTATTTGAGACAACGAAATGAGGCTTTTATAAGCCTGAGATTAGGGCCTCTTCTAGGCCTTGTTACTGTGACTTAGGGCAGTGTATGTATAAAATGCTTGTCCTAGCTATTAAGGACAACGTTCAAACTTCTCCATGATAGCATAGAGGGCTTCTTTCCCATGACTGCATAGAGGGTTTCTCTTATGACAGCATTATAACCCTTGCTCCATGATTGCGTTAGGAGGCTTCTTCATTAAGCAATGTTAAGGCTTTATTAGGGCAGCATTAGAAGCCTAGCTTCATGATTGTGTTAGGCTTCTTCCATGATTGTGTTAGAGTCTAAGACATCCTCTAGGGCAGCATATTAGGTTCCATGACATCCTTCCATGACAACGTATTATATTCTTCCATGATTGCTTGCAAGACTCCTTCTTTGACTGCATTAAGGACTTGCTTCATTAACTGAAAAGTAGGACAGTGTATTAGGTTCCATGACAACGTATTATATTCTTCCATGACTGCTTGCAAGACTCCTCCTTTAACTGCATTAAGGACTTGCTTCATTAACTGAAAAGTAGGGCAGCTTATTAGGTTCCATGACATCCTTCCATGACAACGTTTTATATTCTTCCATAACTACTTGCAAGACTCCTCCTTTGACTGCGTTAAGGACTTGCTTCATTAACTGAAAAGTAGGGCAGCGTAGGATCTACAAGAAGACCATTTTTCTTCCACGGCTAGGGAACTTCATGGTAGCGTATATCCTAGAGCACTCCCTCTAGATCTCTTCTTCATCAAACCCAAAACAAAATGAAGAGAGATCACAAGTGTGTGTGTCAAATGACTTAAAGTCCTCTTCTATTTATATTAAAATGTGGAGGATAAGTGGGGGAAATTTGGTTGCTGGCCGGCCTTGACGAATTGTCCCATAACACAAATAAATTCATATCTCCATGAATACATGTCGGGATCGAATGATATTTAGTCAATCCTACACCTCTCGATGAGAAGAATCCAAGAAAAATATCAGTTGCCATGAATAATAATACCCACATGGAGTTTGGCCCTAGTTGCCAATTTTAACACTCCCTCTCGAGTAGGGAGAACTCCATCTGCTAATCCATCTGCTAGACTATACTATCTCTGCCATCAATGCCCTTCACTGCTTTGCTCTACTCTGTTGAACTATGAAGAAGAAGAAGTGATCGAGAATGTATCATACCATCCTCTACTGGCCCGAAGTCAGTCCCATATAAAGAGAATGTCTTATACCACTCTTACTGATCTGAAATCAGTTCCAAATAAAGAGAGTGTATCATACCACTCTTACTGATCCAAAATCAGTGCCAAGAGAGAGTGAGTTATATTAATCTTACTGACCCAAAGTCCATTCTAATTGATCCCAGATTAATATCATCCTAGCATAGGGATTACGGTAGTAACACGATGCATCCATCGGTACAACTATGTTCCCTATCCTCATTTCCTACTCATTGGCCAGATGAGAGGTACTTCCCATGAGTCCCAGACTGCATGGGTAGGATGTCTCAACAGGAGAAGGATGAACCACTGTTCCTGCCTATATTTCGCCAGGGGTATCGCAGGGGAAGGTTGAACCACTCACCCTATACACAACAAATCACTAGGGGAAGGCTGAACCACTCACCCTATGACTGCGTCTCGGCAGGATAAGGACGAACCACTCATCGTGCCTACATAGCAGGCCACTAGGGGAAGGTTGAACCACTCACCCTATGGTTGCTCATTGCTCCACGATCTATCCCCAATACCCCCTAGAGCTCAATGTCCATATCATGCAAGACCCTTAGGAGAGAGTCTCTCCATGACTCCTAGTCGTTCTTAGAAAGTCAAGAAATTTGACCTTTCCCATGGGCTTCAACAGAATATCGGCGACCTACACATCAGACCCAATGTGATGGAGCTTTCTTGCTCCTCGATGTACCATATCCCAAATAAAGTGGTACCTGATGTCTATATGCTTGGATCAATCATAGAACACGGGATTCCTCAACAATCGAATCCCCATCTGGTTGTCACAGAAGATCATGACGGTATCCAACACGTATCCAAATAGCTCATTGAAGAGCTTCCTCAATCAGGAAGCTTCACATGAGTTCATACTCGTAACTATGTATTCGACCTCAGTGGTGCTCAAAGCAACCGACTTATGCTTCCTTCTCATCCAGGATAGCAAAGCAGAACCCAAAGAGAACCAGCACCTTGAAGTGCTCTTGCGATCCTCCACACTGCTTGCCTAATCAGCATCTGAATAATCATGCAGCTTCACATTTCCAGCAGTGCATCTCAATCCATGAGAGATTGTGCCCTAAAGATATCTCAAAAGATTCTTGGCACCAATCCAGTGAAGCTCAACCATATATGAGCTCAACATGCTAACTGCAAAACACATATCTATATGGGAGTTCACCAAGAACATCAATGCTAGAATGAGTTTATGGAACTCAGAGGCATTTCCCAAATCAGGCCCGACGCCACTACTACATAACTTCTTAAAGTTAGACTTCATCGAGGTAGTCACGGGCTTGCAGTTCACCATTCCAAATCCAGAATTCAACTCCCTCTTACTTTTTCAAATGAGAGGGTCTACACCTATTAGAAAGAGGTCGTCCTTATAAGTTGCCAGTATGAGAGGTTTATCATCCACAACCTTTAAGCAATGGTTTGGATCGGCTTCACTCCTAGTGAATCTCAGCTTCATCAGATAGTTGTTTATCCTTTCATACCAAGCCCGGGGTGCTTGCTTCAAGCCATAGAGGGCTTTCTTCCACCTGCATACATGAGATTCCCAATCATGAATCTCGAACCCCTCGGGTTGTTTCAAATCTGTGGTCTTGCTTTTACATGAGGGGAATGGTCCCCTTGAAATATTTCCTTTGGTACATCTCGAGCATGTACCTTCATGCTCTTTTTGAATTCAGGCATCCATGTCACCATCTGTCTTAGATTGGGTAGGACCCCATAATGAGCAGACCTCCGATGCTATAGAAGAGATATGTCAACTAACATGGTCCCCAATGGACTTCTTGCAACTTGATACAAATTGCCAATCCTAAACTCAAAAGCATCTTTTAAAATTTCCTTATCAATACACATACATTTCCATTGATGAATGCCACCTTGAAACCTTTGACTTCCATTGCCGAAATGGACACCAGTTTCTTCTTGAGATCAGGTACATAAAGAACTTCTTGTAAATGAATCATGCTACTCTCATTCAGTTTTGCTACACCATTTCTGATATAGCTAGCATTGTCTCAAAGAATAATCTCCACGATTTTCTCCTTCTCTATCAAATTAGAGAGAGCTTCCTTGTATCCGATGAAGTTCCTTGAAGCACTACTATCAATAAGCCAGATTCCAAAAGATTCTAGAGGAGAAGTAGTGGGGAGGGACAATATAAGATAATACTCCTTTGGCTTATCAGAAACAACATTTGATTCTTCATACCTAGAGTTTCTTTCTTTCCTAGAAGAGTCGGCCATTTCCTCGATGACCTGTCATTCCTTTTATTCCTTTGCCATTGTACCTGCCATTGCTTTGATCATTGAAGATGCCCTTGGAATGATTTTTATCATCATCAAGTTATGTGTCCCTTTTATTTGGACACTTCCTCGCATAATGGCCAAACTTATTGCAAGCAAGGCATTTTCCTTTCCTTCCATTCTTAGATCTGGACTTCCCATTGAAGTGACCCATAGGTAGGCCACCAGATGCTTCCACTACGCCACTTTGATAATCTTCTTTGCTTCGACTTCACCCTTAGTGAATTTGAAGTGGGATGAGGAACCCATTTAGCCTTTTGACCTTGTCCAACTATCTTTGGTGATTGCTCTTTCACTCTTGCTTGGGCTTTGTCTTCACCTCAACTCCGACACCATGTTAATTTTAGGTATTTCTATGCTGAGTGAAAATTTACTTCAATTTTCCATATTAGCTCAATATCAATTCCATATTAGCAATCACATTTATCATGATAGTAAAATGCAGATAGAACATAAACATAAATCGTAGAAAACAAGTCGAGACAAGAGGACACCAGATTTAGCGCCAGCCAGGAAAAAACCCAATGTGGGGAAACCCTTGATCAATTCTTCTTATGTTCTTCAATAGTTCAGCAGAGAGAGAGAGATAGTACATATACATCAGAAGTCAACATTTTGACTTGAAAAAATAAGAGCAGAGATCTTCCCTAAGAAGATAACACATGAGGTAATTGATATGGAGTCAGGTGATTCCATCACCATTCTATACCCATCACTGAGTTGCATCCATCACTGTGCTGCACTATGCTGCACCCATCATCACTATGCTACATCTCATCATGATGCACTAATCATCACTGTGTTGCACTCATCACACCATGTTGCACTATGCTGCACCATTCATCACTATGTTGCACCATTCATCACCATGCTGCACCATTCATCATCATGTTGCACCACTGTCATGCTGCACTATGTTGCACCATTCATCATCATGTTGCACCACTGTCATCATCTTGCTGCACCATTCATCACCGTGTTGCACTTAACATAATGCATCCAATATGCTGCAACCAATTACACTGAATGCATACCAACCTTAGTTGCTTGCTATGGCTTGCAGCCTAGCAGAGAAACTAGGCCATAGTAGCAGACTCCTTCAATGGATCCAAACAGACAGCTTTTCCTTTAGTCCTCTAATATAGATACAACTGCTCCCGATTCATGCCTTAGAACAACAGTTTTTAACACTACTGTTGTTGGGCTTCTTTGCCTATTTGAGATAGCGAATTGGGGCTTCTATAAGCCTGAGATTAGGGCCTCTTCTAGGCCTCCTTACTATGACTTAGGACAGCGTATGTATAGAAGCATTTTCCCAGCTGTTAAGGACAGCATTCAAACTACTCCATGACAGCATAGAGGATTTCTTTCCCATGACAGTGTAGAGGGCTTCTCTTATGACAGCATTCAACCCTTGCTCCATGACTGCGTTAGGAGGTTTCTTCATTAAGTAATGTTAGGGCTTTATTAGGGCAGTGTTAGAAGCCTATCTTCATGACTATGTTAGGATTCTTCCATCATTGCGTTAGAGTCTAGGACATCCTCTAAGGCAGCGTATTAGGTTCCATGATGTCCTTCAGTGACAGCGTATTATATTCTTCCATGACGGCTTGCAATACTCCTCCTTTGACTGCGTTAAGGAATTGCTTCATTAACTGAAAGTAGGGAAGCGTATTAGGTTCCATGACATCCTTCCATGACAGCGTATTATATTCTTCCATGACTACTTGCAAGACTCCTCCTTTGACTGCATTAAGGACTTGCTTCATTAACTAAAAATGAGGGTAGCGTAGGATCTACAAGAAGACCCTTTTTCTTCCACGGCTAGGGCACTTCATTGCAGTGTATATCCTAGAGCAGTCCCTCTAGATCTCTTCTTCATCAAACCCAAAATAGAATGAAGAGAGATCACAAGAGTGTGTGTGGCAAATGACTTAAAATCCTCTTCTATTTATACTAAAACGTGGAGGATAAGTGGGGGCAATTTGGTTGTTGGCCGACCTTGACAAATTGTCCCATAACACAAATAAATTCATATCTCCATGAATACATGTCGGAATCGGATGATCTTTAGATCAATCCTACACCTCTCGACGAGAGGAATCCAAGAAAAATACCAGCTTCCATGAATAAGAAGACCCACGTGGAGTTTGGCCCTAGTTGCGAATTTTAACAAATGGCTTATCACATCGGCTACAAAGTGTTTGTCAGGGTTTGCTAGTTGCTGGATGGAAGAAGATGATTAGGAGAAAAGTTATCCTAGGGGTACTGAATTTTGGTGGGTTACAGGGCGAAATGTGAAAATGAAATCTTCAAATGGGTGACTATCAACTCAAAACCCACCTATTTGCCATCAATATGGGTTGTTGTGATATAGTATTGGGGGCAACATGGCTACAAACATTGGTCCAATCACTATGGATATCTAGGAACGATATATCAATTTCACTAAAGGAGGTCATGTACACACCCTTGGAAGACTTCAAGTAGGCCCTCCTAAAATAGTCAGCTCTCATCATATGGAGAATTTCTTAGATAAAGGCCACTCTGGAATTATTGTCCAATTTAATGCCATACAAGTTATGGAAAGTTTGACACAAAATTCCACCCATACTTGCAACTAGTTCTCGACAAACATCACTATATTTTCGACGCACACAAGGGTTTACCCCCTTCTCTAGAATAGCATGACCATGGTATTCCCAATGTTTTTAAAACCGAAACTGGTGACTGGACTAGTCCACCTAATGAATCAGTTTATCGACCGGAACCGGTCTAACCAGTACTGGTTTGGTCTAACCGAACCGATTTTAGAAAAATACATTAAATAATTAATTTTTAATGAAACACAACTATTTTTAAGATTTAAAACCATGATTCAAAGCCAAAAGAGACAAAATATGCAAATTTTGCTCATTTATATACCATGTAAAGGTGAATATATCAAAATGGCACCGAGTGCAATACATATCATCGACAAAATAGCAAAATACATAAGCAATGAGGCTCTAAATGGCCTATAAAGTCCAAAAACAATGCTGCAAGATATGAGGCCATTGGCCTACTACAAGTCTACAGTGTACATATGATCAATCATCAAGTTCATCACCCCTACTAGCCACAAGATCATCATCAGGAGCTACATAGGCATCATCTGGTTCAGAGTCTGAGGATGCCTCATCCTGATCTGCAACCTCAGTATCAATGCCACCAACAACAATAGAAGTGGAGCTAATGGAAGCACGAGTTTGTCAACCTGCATGATTAGTGCCTTTCAATGGTTCTTTGCCTTTCCTTGATGCCGCTATTGATCCTAGTTTTGATGCTGCCACATAATCTGCTTCATCCCCCACTAAAGCCATGTCAATATCAAAATCAGCCTCAAACATAGGATCTTCAGTCTCCTCCACCCATTCTGATTTTGGATCAATATTGTCCAACACAATGGGATCTAGATCAAGTGTTTTTCTCATCATTTGGTTCCTCCTCAGTCAAATATTGTATTTCACGAAAACAAGATCATTTAATTGTTTTTGTTCCAAATGGTTTCTCATCTTCGTGTGTATGCGCTCAAAAACAGACCAATTGCGCTCACAACCTGAAGCACTGCAAGTTTGACAGAGGACTCTAATTGCAAACCTTTGCAATTGAGGACACTAGCCACCAAATGACTCCCACCAATGTGCTGCAAAGAAAAATACATTAATTTGTAACTTAGTTTATAATTTGAATTGTAAAGAACGTAAACAATTTTAACTTGAAAATAAAAACAAATTGGAAATTGGAATTGCTTACCTGGTTGGTCCACATCTCTTTCCCTCTTTTGCCAAAGGTACCACCTACCATAGTGAAAACAGTAAGTTGTCTATATATTTCCAACTGGTTTGCATGGGTAGGGACCATGTGCTCCAAGCAATCAATCAATCCAGCTCTGACCTCCCCATCATGAAGATCTCTTGCCCGATTTTTATAATAATACTTTGGGTTCAAAAAATACCCATCTGCATGTATAGGACGATGGAGTTGATTGTTCCATCTGTTATCAATGATCTCCCATATACGGCCATATTTAGCTAACCTGTCCTTGTAAGTTGCCCGTATCTGCTCCTTTGCCTGATCCATAGCCTCATAAATGTAGCCCATGGCCAATTTTTCCCCATCCACCATCCTTAGCACCTTAACAAGGGGCTCGGTAATTTTCACAAGCTCTACAGACCTTTTCCAAAATAATTGTCTAACACTTTCTTTTTGGTGTCTTTTCCATCTTGTCTACGAGCCCGCTGAGATTCAGACTCAAAAGAAAACATTTTATGCAAGTTTTTATGTTGACCATTGAGACATTACAACATGAGGAAGTGAGTTGCAAATCTCGTAATTGCAGGCCTAACAAGCTCTTTGCCCCTAGTGTTTTTCCTCATTAGGCTCAATACCAATCAGTAGTTGTAAATGTATTTTGTAATGCACTTGGCATGCTCTACAGTGTTTTTTACCTAGTCCACTTTGCCTATGTCCTCAAGCATGAGGTCTATGCAATGTGAAGCACATGGAGTCCAAAATATGGTCTTATATTTGGACTCAAGCATCTTTCCAGCAAGAACATAGTTTAAGGCATTATCGGTGATGACCTGCACAACATGCTGCTCCCCAACTTCCTGAATAATTTCATCCAAAAGCTCAAATAGAAGGGTTGCATCCTTCACCTTATTAGATGGATTAACTGATCTCAAAAACATGGTTCCTTGAGGGCAAGAAACAAGGAAATTAATGATAGTGTGGTTCTTTCCATCAGTCCATCCATCTGACATGATGGAACAACTTGTTTTGAGCCATGAATCTTTAAACTCAACCAAATACTCATCAATGGAAGATATCTCTTTTTGCAAAAGAGCTCCCCTCAAGTCATGCATACTAGGGCCTTTGAAGCCTTTTCCTGCAACTATAACAGAGTCCCACATAGCTTGGTAATAAGGTGAGCGAGCAGCATTAGATGGGATATCTGAATAATACCACCATCTAGCAATGTACTAATGAGAAGTTTCTTTGCATTGATTTTTCCAATGTTGATCCAAAGTGGGTTGACGACTTGGCTGGGAGGAAGTGGGATTAGAAGAGGCAATGTTGGCAGAAGATGAGAAAAAACTTTGGATGTTTGTTCTCTTTGTTCCTTTTGATGGTTGGCCACAAGAAGGATGAATATAGTGAAAGGGGTCATTGGTGGAAGGGATATAAGTTGAGCCTTGAATCTCATAATCATCATACCCACTCTCTTTCATGGCTTCTAATAATTCCCTCTTCCTTGCAATGTCATCTTGGATGGCCTTCTCCCTAGCCTTATCCTGATAAAACTTTTCAAGTTTGGAAATGTATTATGCCCTAATAGGACCTAACACTTTGGTGCATCACATGGCTTTACTTGGCCTCTTACCCCAGCCAAGTGTTGTTTCAATCTAAGAACCCCCCCACCTCCAATAGATTTATGGCATAATTTGCATATCATTTTTACATCAATTACATCACAATGAGCCCATGCACTATCCTTTCCTTTTTGAGCCATGTTTGCTTGAAATAATTACAATTTGCAAAGAAATCTACCATTTAAAAAAAAAATTGCAGCTAAGCAACATGGAAAACCAAAGCTAAATTTAGGAAAACAAATGCACATGCAAGCTACAAAATTTGATAGCATAGAACTAGAGATTTGATAGCATAGATGATAGAAGTGAGAAGTTTATAAATTTATAATACATAAAGAAATTTAATTCATGGACAACAGTCAAATGAGGAATTTTCAAGTGAAAATCCTTACCTGGAAATGCAAACTAGCTTCCTTAGCCTCCTCTTGAAGATGCCAACTCCACTGACAGCTACAAACTATCTCCAAAATAGCTCCAACTCCAACTCTAAGATGACTACTCCATCAAAAAATCAACACTCTCCAAACTCACAAACAAACTCACAAACACTCATAAACACTCCAAATCAGATGTGTGAGACAAATGAGAGGGAGAGGGGCCTCTTAAAGGCTTGGAGAGGGTGTTTTTGGAGGGAAAGCACCCTTAGTTTCCCTCCAAAACCCCTAAACCTCATTGAGAAAGGCAACGAGTGGGGCCTTGGTGGGCATGGCCGGTAACCGACCGGTTTGCTACGAACCGGCCGGTTAGGACAGGTTAGGGCCATTTTCTCGCCATCCAACCTCTTAAATCGGGTTTTTGCTCTGGTTCCAACCGGTGGGCCTGCTAACCGGCTGATTAGATTGGTAACTGGTTAGCTAGGCCAGTTTTTATAACTATGGGTATTCCCCTGATCCCAGGAAGTCAACCACAAAATGTATGTCCTTATGGACACTCTTTTGCACAAAAGAATGTACTCGAAAATATCATTCAAGAACTATTGGAGGCAAGGGTTATACATCCCAATACAAGACCATACTCATCACTAGTAGTCATGGTGTTAAAGAAGGAAGGAACTTGGTGCATGCGTCGTGATTTTAAGGCTCCCAATAAGTTGATGACCAAGGGAAAATTTCTTATCCTAATTATCGATGATCTCCTAGATGAACATCATGAAGCTAAGTTTTCCACTAAGCTTGATTTGTGTTTACGGCAGCACCGAATCAGGTTGAAAGAGATAGACATCCCTAAGATTTCCTTCAGGACACACAAAGGTCATTATGAGTTTCAAGTGATGCTTTTCAATCTTTGTAATGCTCCATCCACTTTCCAAAGCCTCATGGACAATATTTTCAAACCCATAGCCTCATGGACAAGATTTTCAAACCCATCCTACACAATTTTGTGTTAGTCTTCTTCAATGATATCCTGATCTATATTAAAGCATGGGAATCACACATAGAGCATGTTGATAAGTCCTTTCAACTCTTTAGGTACAACTAATTATTCATGAAGCACTCCAAATGTGCTTTTGGGGCTCCCGAGGTTGAATATTTGGGTAATATTGTAAATTAGGATGGAATACGAGTCAATCCTAAGAAAGTGGCAGCTATGCAAGATTGGCCATGTCCCAAAACACAGAAGAGCTTGCAGGGATTCTTAGAACTAATTTGCTACTTAAAAAAAAATTGTGAAAATTATGGAAAAAATGCAGCTCCCCTTCACTCATTAAAAAGAATGCCTTTTTCTAGAGTGATATAGTAGCACAGGGCTTTGTTGCTTTAAAGTATGCCATGAGCACTACACCAGTGTTAGTAGTTCCTAATTTTATTAAGACTTTTGTCTTGGAATGTGATGCCTCAAGCAAAGGTCTCAAAGCAGTCTCAATTCAAGGACACCTCTTGGCCTCACCTAAAAACAATTGTGTGACCACAATTTAAAAAATTCCACATATGAGAAGAAAACAATGGCTATCCTTCATGTAGTGTAGACTTGACACCCATATCTCATAGGGAAGTGTTTGCAAATCAACACTAACTCTCATAGTATGAAGTATTTCCTTGAACAACGATTGTCTTCACCAAAGCAACACAAGTGGGTCACCAAGATGTTGGGTATGATTATGAGATCATATATAAGAAGGGTAAAGAAAATGTTGTTGTTGATGCTTTATCCAGACAATTTGGAGAGGATGGACCACTCCTTTCCCTATCCTTACTAACTCTAGTATGGCTCAAGGAAGCTTGTGGGTAATGCCTTGCAAACAATACTTTAAGGTAGCTCATCCAATAGCTTCGAGTAGATTCCAACCCAACTAGATGTTATACACAACAACAAGATACATTGTGGTATAAAGGGCACATTGTTATGGCAAAAGAGATAACCCTAAAACAACAAGTCTTAGAGGAGCTACACTCATCACTGATAGCAGGTACTCTAGATTTCATAAAACCTATGAAAGAACTAGCATTGATTCTTCTAGGAAGGAATAAAAACAAATATCTAGGAATTTGTAGCCACTTATGACACTTTTCGATAACACAATGCAGAGACAATGAAGATACCAACGACATTGCAACCATAGGTCTAGATAGACATCCCAATGGATTTTATTGTGAGACTCCCAAAACCAAGTAAAAAAACAATCATTATGGGGATTATTAATTGTCTTTCAAAAGCTACTCATTTTTGTGCCTTAGTTCATCCTTTCACTCCTTGCTTAGTTGCATAAGTATTCATGGATCAAATCTTTAAGGTATATAGTATGACCACTTCAGTTGCCTAATATCAAGACCCCACATTCACTAGCACATTTTGGCATGAGCTATTTAAACAACAAGGTACAAAATTGAATATAAGCATTGCATATCATCCTCAAACTTAATGTCAAACAAAAGTGGCCAACAAATGCTTAGAAACCTATTTGGGGTGTTTTGCTTCTAAAAAGCCACACCAATAGGCATCACAACGTCCACATGTCGAATAGTGGTAGAATACCACTTATCATGGAGCTACCAAGATGACACTATATGAAGTTATTAATGGCCAAAAACCCCTGTCAGTAGCATCCTATGTACCAAACATCTCCAAGGTTCATGCAATAAATAGATCGCTTCACGCCCAAAGAAGCCATTATTCATATCCTCAAGGACAACTTAGTTATGTCACAAAATCAAATGAAACAGCCAACTAATCAACATATATCAAAATGTGCTTGTCAAAGGGGATAAATTGTTTCTCCACCTGCAACCTTATAAACAAACATCACTTAAATATCAAATTCCCTAGAAGCTAGCTCCTAATTCCTATGGTTCCTATCAAATCATACAACACATTGGATAGGTGGCCTACAAGCTCACTCTCCCAACCCACTCCAAGATTCATCCAATCTTTTGTTTGTCCTATTCGAAGAAGATTGTGGGGTCGAATAGAAAAGTGTAGACCAACCTATTAAAACTTGATGAAGAAGGAACTAGTTGGATCCAACCAAACATAGTATCGGATACCAAAGAGTGTTAATTCCGCTAATGCACAATCAGATAAGTGTTGATCTAGTAGAAAGATATGCAACCATAAAATGAGATATAGGAACTAACAACAATTTCTTCATCTTTAGCCTTGAGGACAATGTTTCTTTTGGGTGGGGGAAGGTGGGGCGGATGGCATGTTAAGGTCCTACCCAAGCCCCCATTGGATACTTTATTAATGTATGAGGCCACCTTCCTTGACTAAGGCCTACTAAATAGTTAGTTAATAGTCACTCATTGTAAAAAGGGTCCTCTTTATCAATAAGACCCAAATTAATTAATAGGCCCTCATTATAAGTGGGCCCATAAGTAGTTATGATTCTCTATGAATAGATATATATTGAGTACAATGTTATGTAATGTTTTATCAAGAATTGTCATTGTATTTGGAGCTTTTGTTCTTGACGTTGGTCCCTTGAAAATGCAAGTGAACATAGCACTCTATTTTTTTTATTATCAAGAGATCATTCTTAGAGTTATCTATTTCTTTTATGTTCTTGGGTTTTCACTACATTTTATGTGATTTCTTTGAAGTGTTGCAGTTAAGTACACTACACAAATGGAGGGTGGGGGGTCTCTTTAAACAACATTAGGGAGACCCTTGGGTTAGGTTTAGAGTTTTACTTCTTATTTTATTGACTTTTTTTAAAACAATTGAGTGGCCCCTTTAACCAACTATACGATTCTATATGGAACCAGCCCTTTCCAATTAATAACCTTCAATTGGACTAGTACAGCCCCAAAATCAGTGAAACTCGTCAATTTTGCTAGAACCAGTGCAGTTTTACTAATGTTGGCTCTATTATGCAACTATCTTTTTGTATTTTAATGCTTCAACATAAAGAAGAACACACTATTTGGATTTTTTAATTGCTATGATATATGAAATAGACTAAGATAGTCGAGCAACACAATGAAGCACAAATATTCACCCTAGAAACCAGTACAAGAAAATTAGCATTCAAAGGATTGTGTCATCTATCTCCTTATAGATTACAATACAAATTACGAGTTGTCCAATCTTGCTACGAAGCTACAAGACACTATGGCCTTCTACGACTCTTTACAATATCCTTTTGTCTCTTTGCTTTATTACTATCTCCTCCACACTCTTGCTCATACTATTTAACAACAAACAACGAGTGAAAAAGTGACCCTTTCCCCCCTTCTACTAGTTTATTGATAGCCAAAAATAGGGTTAGCTTTAGGATTTCAAAGCCCTCTTGGAACCTCCATAATGCTTCTAGAAGACTAGTGGATTCCCACATGTTGCTAACTTCTTATATTCGAATTATGGTTACATGCTTTCCACTTAGACATGAAAGAAATATTTGGACTATTACCTTGTCAAGGCCATAACTTACGCATAAAAACTCCATTAGAAAGATCTCAATGAGAAGAAAAATTTTCATCTTAGATGAGGAAAGCCTGTAGAAATTGTCATCCATCACAAAACCCAAAAATTGTTGTTTAAATACCAATGTTATAAGAACCGAATTGGACCAGACTTAACCAGCTTGTCCAACCATTTTCGAGGGAAAACCAGTCTGAACCATTGTCACGGACTAGAAAAGGATGGTTCAATACTGAACCGGCCAAATCTTGTATGGAACTGACAGGTTCTACACTGAACCAGTCGATTTTGTACAATGCTACCCAAGACCCTAGTATTTAAAAAAGGCAATAATTTATGAGTGGGAAAGCCTAGTATTTGACGATATTGCCCTATTGGTGCTATGCAATTAATAGTAATATTGACATTCTCCTTTATCCTTCATTTTCATCATTTTACTTAAAAATTTTAAAAATACCATTAATTGACTTAGGATTTTGATAGTGGTTTCGACCTCATTGGATTTCATATCGAAAAAGTAGAATTTTAGATCCAACTCAAAATCCAACAAACTTAATAGTTTTTAGGATTTTAGGATTGTGGGGATTGCAATGTTTCCATTGGATTTTGTCATGTATGAGGTTATGGAACTAGCATTGAATGAAGAGCACCAAACCCTCTATGTACCTTGATGTTAATGGTATCGATTGTTGAACTCCTCTATCATGGCCCTACTAAAAATGTATCGATCACTCAAGCAGAACCTTGACTTGCCATGCTAAGTTTTTTCTCTCTTATTTTAATGCTTAGAGGTTGATATTGATGACAAAGATCCCAATATAGGAAATCATTTTGATGATATGTAGGTATTTGTTATAGCATGATTTTGTTGGATGCTAGAGGCCGTCTAGAGCTTGTTTTTTGATATATTTTGCGATTCAAAGGTGGATTGCACTAAGTATTATTTTGGTTATGTTCACCCTTACATTATATAAATGAGAATTTTTTCTTATTTGCATATAAATGGTTTGGATTCATATGGATGCACATGAATATGTTTTTCTTTAAAATTTGAATATTTTGTGTGTTTTTAGTTCACCGACTTTTGGTCCTTTTTTTACGAGTTCCGATCGGGTTCTGACCAATTCCCGATTTAGGGGGTCTACCAATTTAGTCAAAAATTTGGTTCTAATAACATTGTTAGGGCCCAAAAACTTACTAGAAGTTGATGACCTAAATTTGAATAGAATCAACACCATCTTTGAGATGTCCCGAATTTTAATCTCCCCATCTAGAGCATCAATATGGTACTTGTGTACATCCATTTTGCATCACCAATATGTAGCAAGACAAGGAGAGTACTTAATTTTGCTCAAAGCAATATTACAATGGAATAAGAAACTTAAGAAGAACAAATAAAACTATCTTTCGAACCAAGTGCAAAATAAGAGGTCAACATTGTGATTCAATTATAGATGGAGATAGCACATTAAATTTAGTTTCTAAGAGGTCACTGAAATTTTAGATCTAATATGTACACCACATCCCAGTGCCTACCATGTTTCTTAGTTACAAAAGGGATATAAAATGACTATTTTGAAGCAATGTTTAATAAATTCTTATATTGGAGATTACCATGAGGATGTTTGTGTGATTTTTAATCAATCAATACCTCCTAAGGCCATGGCAATTCGATCGTGATGTATTACATGAAAGAAAACTTACCAATTTAAGAAAGGATGTAGAAAATTCATGATGCTTCCTATGAAGGATGAAGGAAAGGACGGTAGCAAGGTAATGTTGTGGTTTAACAAGAATCCTAGAAAGAGGCAGCCATATACTTTGAAGCTGATGAATGATGTGGAACCAACAATGATGAAAAAATGAAAGAGTTGAATGAAGGAACGACAAACTTGGTGAACTTACCTAAAGAACACTAGCAAAGTGCACATATGGAGTCATATATAGCCATATATGAGCAAAGGCAAGCCAAGCTACAACTTTGTAGTTTAAACGCAGATATGAAGGTAGAAGCAAGGTGATTGGGAGTAAGAAGCATAATTCTCAAAAATCTCCAAAGAACGAAGAATTTGAAGTGTTTTTTTATATAATAAATATTTAATATATTTCGATGCATACATATTAAAAAAAAACAAGCGGAATGTCGAGTTAATTGCAAAAATATGAAACAAAGATTTAACTACTAGATTAATGATGATCATTAAAGCATCAACCATGCAATACACATATAACATCAATCATCTAATAGTTATAATATTGTCATCAAATGATCAATCATGAACCACAACATTGACCTTCAAATTTCAACATATAAAACTTGCCATTAACAAATTGTAATAGATAACATCAACCAAAAAATGAAACAAAGCATCATATTCATTACCAAAAAGTTGCAAGATGCAACAAATAGTTCAAAGATAGGTTTGAAGTTTAAACTTAAATTGTCATATATTTTTTATAAAATAGGCCATAATAAGAAATAGTACTAAGTTCTAGAGACCACTTCTACATAGGAAAAATACAAATAGATTTGGTATCTACTTAGCTTTCCTCTTGTTGTAATAAACTTCTAGTTTCTTTTCTTGTGACATATGACCGAGAGTAATTGGAGTAGGTGGAAGATTTCATGGAACAAGACTAGCATCAACATGGCCCCCACGCAATATTAGACATTGTGAAGCTAAAGGAAAATCTTCTACATCTAGAAATCTACTAGTGGATGGAGGCTACATCTCTACTACATGAATATGATTGCCATCATGATCACCCAAATATTCACCCTCCAAGCGCTCTCAACCTATGGTTCCATCCTCCAAATTAGCCTCCTTATATTGTTGTCCCAAGTCACATATGATCTATCATTCTTCACACCTCACAATCATGGGACAACAACCTCAAGTTGTAGCGCACATAAACCAAGCTTCTACTTGATCTACATTCAAGTTGTTTCTCTTCACATTGTGGATGAAGTTGTAAGTGCTCCAACACCCTTCCTTGTATAAAAGTTAACAACCTATGGAAGTACCCTCATTACCAATTTATGCAAATGTGTGGTAGAGGAGCCATATATGTTCCAAAATTAGATAGGATTCAACCTATCACAGTGTCTAGTTGTGTGTCAATTAGCAAAGACTCTTTGTTCACTAATATAGTTTCTCAATTGGCTTCATACTTGAGCAAACTCCTCTTCATCAAGAATCAATTTGTCTTATGCAAGAATATACCCAATTTGTACCTTTGGATTTTTGTGTGGTTCTCTCCTATCCCCATCCCCATGTGTAGTTGGCCCAATCAAAATGAAGAATAATATTTGGGTGTAAGGACATATGCTAAGGCATGGAGTGGAACATTCAGATTATTACACCTTTTGACCACATATTACGAATATGATCATATAAGATCACATCTCTCAATTCAAGAATGTCTTTGATTTGGCCTAACATGTTGTTCATCTACTCACACCTTCCCAATCACCAACTAATCTATGTCTAGAAACCAAATTATACTATAAATTGGCTTGGTGAACTATAGAACATATCTAATCTATGCCAAAAATTGACCATCAAGCACAGTGTCCTCCACCTTCTGAAATTCATGTTTGTCAAATGTAGATGTCACCCTACCTTCCAAACCCTGTGATGAATCACTTGAGACTATATTAGCCAATGCCTCTCTTATAAAAGGCACCTAAAGGTGAAGTAATAACTAGCAAATCTAGTCTTTGCAATCTTTAGTAGCTACAACTTAGAGTGATTGTAGAAAATATGATGGGCCATGCTATGATTGGTAATAAATTTTATCATTTTCTTCCCTATCTTGTACAATGCACCAATCCATTTATAATCATGGTCCTTCATCTTAATAATATCATGCATCAAGAGGTTTAATGTGTGGACCAAACACCCACTAAAATATGTTAGTGTACATAATCCTCAATGATTGCTCCTACAACCTTACAATTAGAAGCATTATCAATGATGACTTGAATGACATTGTACAACCCAATCTCTTGAATGGTTTTAATTAAGGGTTCTGCAATTTTAATACCAATCTTGTAATGATCAAAGTAGTCATGGCCTGAAAGGAAAGCCACACCAATAGCAAACATAATAAGAATATTTATCAATGACCTACCTTTAACATGTGTCCAACCATCAAATACAATGGACACCCCAAATCCAATCCAATCGCTTGTACATTATCCCAAAGCACTATGGATTTTGGCCCTTTTCCTATCAAGTCATATGGTTCTAGTTGTGTCATACCTAAGGCTCCTATATTATTTAGGGGCATGGTTGATGGGTTATACCACTTCATGCCAATGGGGTGAGTGAAGAACATTGAATGCCATGCTACATGCATAGAGAAACCTAAAAAGTTTTGAGTCCACGTCATCCCTACAACCTTGGTTAGGGGAATATGATATTGCTCATGCCCAGAATGCACAAAGAATCTACAGCAGAATGAGATGGGGATCGACCATCGAATAGTCCACATGGACCTAAGGTCTCAAAGTCAACCCTTGACTTTTTAAATTTGTTTTGTGTAGCTTCCTCTTCCCTCTTGTATTTGTTTCTATCTTCTACTAACAATTGGTTATAGGTTTTGACTCTTATACTCTTACCTTCATTCCATGGAATAATCCGACAAAGATGCTTTCTCACACGAGTATATGAACTTGTGTAAGTTTTATGGCAATGAGGGCATATAAATTTTGTGGTTCCCCCCGCTTTTCCTCCCCCTAAGATTTGTCACATACTTCCACAAGGGCATTAAAGTCTCTTTGTTTTTCTGTCCATCATCACTGTTAGTTTCATGACCATCATCCGCTTTCGTTTCTTCTTCCTCTGCATAGTATGTTTTGCCCACTTCTAGTTCTTCCTTATCATCACTAGTATTTCGACTACCCAACACCACCATCATCATCAAAAATGGAATCAAAAGGATAAACCACATTGGCATAACCATCATGTTGGTTGAATCATGAGAATAACTTGTCGCATGCAATACAACGATGGAGAAGGAGAAATGAGAAAGAGTAAGAGAAGAGAACATTCAAGTGTTCAACATAGCAAATATACTAGTTAACAACACAGAAGAACAAAAAAAAAACCAGAATGAACTTTAGAGCCTACCTATTCAGCTCTCCAATGGTCGTTGAATGTAACATCACAACCTTCAATCCCCCTTCCAAGCTCTCACAAAGCTACTCCTCAAGGACTAGCAAGAATCCTAGCCAAAACCCTAGAAAAGATAAGTGAAATGGGAGGTAGAAAGAGAAAAAAATGGAGTGAATGAGTGTTGGAACCTCTTGGAACCTTGCCTTGTTTCCGACAAGCAACAAAAAAAGTTAAATTCACCTAGTCGCATAGAATTGCTCAAGAAGCAATTTTTTGCTCCCAAGAGTAGCTTGAGGGCACCCTGGGAATGTTCTCAAAGTGCTCTACAAGCATCGCCCCTTGAATGCTCCCTAGAAGCAAAAAAAGCACTATTTTTAAGAAGAAATCTTGCTCTCAAAAATTACTCCCAAGAGGGAGTGTTCATGAAGCACACTCCCAAGGGCACTCCCTGAACACTCCCCCCACAATGTAGGGTAGAAACACCAAGAATAAAAGATAATGATGAGATGGAGGATTTTTTAAGGAAGGATCAAGTTCCACGTCATATAATCAATGGAAAGAAAGGAGGATAGAGACTTGTAACATTTGGAAAGGAACACTGACAATATGGGAGATTATTTTGCTAAAGATAAGAAGACAACAAAAATGCAGAAGATTTGATCCATAAGAAGGGACTTATAGCTCACTTGCTTCACCAACACAAATAACTTGCACAAGTTAAATTCTTAACTCTATCCTTTGTATGACGCCAAGTTCTCTACCTCCAAAATTGAATATAGGCCTATGTTGCAAATACAGTTTTGAGTCCACTACTCTACAACATTATTCATGAGTGGTGATGCAACGTGTTGTTTAGTGTAACTAGCACATAAATAACTAGTATATAATGCCAATAACAAGCAGGTTTTCGAGATGGAGTTCCTCTATTATTGGTCACCCAATAGGCATACACCAACTGGCTATGCTTCTTGGCCTTAAGGTTTATTCTTTCATGTTTGCAATGCTCTAGTCTCAATTATTAATTAAATGACACACCCTTTGAATCCACTTGTGCAAAACATTATTCAAGGGTTCAAATCGAATTGCCTATATGTGTAATGTGTGAACATGGATACCACCTTAAATGCTTTACATCATAACTATACCAAATACTTATGTTTGTATAGGTAGGTCCCAATGAGTTCCCACCACTATGTATGAAGTGGATCAACCACAAATTTGTTCATGCAAAACCCATCCCCAAATAATACAGCATAACTACAATTTTTGAGTTGGGAAACAAGCAATGACAGTAAGAACGTTTATGTGGTATGAATCAAGGCAGCCAATGATCATAAATACTCCAACAATTAACACGTCTTTAGACATAAAACAACAAATGACAATGAAGGAATGAACAGCCTAAATTCTCTTGCAATTAATTACCAATGTTGGTTATCTCATAACTAAATAAACACAATAGCCACATCATGGCAACCATTGATCTCAAACTCAACATAGAATGGATGGATATTATTACGTAGCTATTGGCTTTCATGGAATATTAATGGGAAAATAAATTTCTAAGTGACACTAACAAACATATAGGACTGAATTCTTCATTTTAACAATGAATTCAACTATATGTTGTTGGCATTATGTTTCTGGTATGGTTATATGTTACAGATGTTGTACTTGATGGCAACACCCATGACAAGGCTCTCAATATGATGAGAATTAAGAAGTACGCAGGAGAACAGTTCAGAAGATGCGTACCCGCAGGTACGCTGTGCAGGGACCGCAGCCAGACACGCAGGTCAGCCGTTCAGGAGGTGCGTACCCCCAGTGCACTCATTTCAAGGCAGAGAAAAGCACACATGGGGTTTCTTAGGTATTTAGCCGACGGTATTTGTGTTATTATGGTTTTGGCTCATGGTATTGATCCATGATTTCAGGAAGAGCTTGCCTATATAAAGCAAAGGAGATCATTTGGCTTGGGTATGCTTTTGGGTTGAATATCTTAAGATCTGAAATATTGGGTTATTGTTTCAAAAGCTTGATCTATATGAAAGAGAAGTGGAAAGCGAATCTGTGAAGGGTGATCTCTCGAGCGCTTGATCAGATCTGGGCATCCGTCTAACTGTAGCTCACTGGTGATCTGCAAATTTGGCCCTAATCAGAAGTACGCAGGTGTTTAACGGTGCCTCTGCGTGGGTACGCAGAGCAGAAACAAGCGAACTACGTGGGTACGCAGAGCAGAAGAAGGGTAACTGCCTGGGTACGCAGAGCAGAAGTGGTTCAAGTGCGTACGAACAGTCAAAGTACGCGGCACGATAGTCTTTCTGGGTGCATGGCTACTGTGGCAGTACACGGCGCGATAGTCTTTCTAGGTGCATGACTACTGTGGCAGTACGCGGCGCGATAGTGCATCTGGGTGCGTACTGTACACAGCGCGGTAGAAGAAGCAGTGCGTGGGCACGCAGTATAGCAGAAGGAACTCTGCGGGTATATGCAGGGAAGCAGAAGGAGAAGTGCGTAGCGACGCAGGCCAGAGAAAGGAAAGTTGCGTATCTGTTTCATGACTATCTGTTGACTGAATTTTTCTGTTGATAAGGTGTTCTGGGTTCAATTCTGTTTTGTTGATCTGGTTACTGCTGTTGACTGTGAAATCTACATGTACTTGATGATCATTTGATGTTTATGAAAAGTGGTCCTTGTAAGAAAAGAAGTAGGGGGTTGTAGCTCCCTTCCAGGAGAGAGTGGAAAACGAGAGAGAGTTGTAGCTCTCTGCAGGTTGTAGCCTGCGTACTAGTAAAGGACTGCACCAGTACAAGACCATTGTAAAAGGAGTTTCTAATTTGAAAGAAGATAGAGACATATTGCAGCAGGTGGTTTTCACCCACATTGGGTTTCCACCTTATATCTGGTGTTCTTTGATGTGACTGTCTACTTTTCTTGTTCATGCTCATTATTTATAGTATTGGTATGCAAAAATAATTCAAAGTATAAATAAGGAAGTTTTGGTAAAAGAATTAGATAATACTGATTCACCCCCCCCTCTCAGTATTATTGTCAACAAGTAGAGCAGAAGAAGACAGAGAAGAAAAGGTTGGAAGATACAGAGAGGAGATTGCAGGAGATGGAGAAGAAGTTAAACGTAGAACAGAATCTTTGAAGGATAGAAAGGGAAGAAAGGTAGAAACAGGAATAGGAAGAAGGGAAAGGCGCACTCACAGAGCAAACTATGCAGATACATGTTGACGAAGTAGAGCAGTCAGCAGATGATTAACAGGGTGAGAAGGTACAGGTTTAGGAACTTACTCAGCAAGTTGAGTAGTTCGCTGAGGCTACAGACATGGAGACGAAACAAGAGCTATAGGACCAAGACATCAATCTCATTCAGAGAGCGTACGAGGTCGCACCATAGTCTCAGCCACCTCTAGAATCACAACCAGTCCCGAGCGAGGAAGGAGAGCTTTTTCTCCTTGATGATGATCTAAAGACGGATGTGTACAATATGGCATTTGAGGAGTCATGATAGAGGATTGTACAGGCATGAAGAAATCAGCTCCTCGATGAGCACACCTCACTTGCACACACAGAAGAAAGGGTGATTGTATTAGATGTTAGAAGACATCCAGTTTCCATGGCTGAGGCTTCTAAGGCTTATGCAGAAGCCATGAGTTCAACGGTCAAGTTATTGATACCAGAGAATGCTCGAATGGTGAAGGACTTGTAAGAGTCCACGCAGAGAAGAGAGTAGTCCGTAGGATCTGCCATGACAGAGATGAAGAAAGAAATAGTGGCAGAGATATGAAATTTGGAGACCACCATGTAGATAGTGTATAAAAGATTTGTCATGATGCATAAAGTGGTTGTCCATCTATATGGATTTCAGCAGCAGTGCACACAAACATCCCAAACTCTCAAAGACATTCACACTACTATTGCACACATTGAAGAATGGATAATGAGGTACAAGGGAGCCCAACTTTACTTGCATAAGAGGATGAAGCCAGAGGTTAAGCTCGATAAAGCACATATTCAAATGTTGATCTGGAATAATGAGCAGCTTCCTCCGCTCATCACTAGCATTGAGGCTTCCTATGCATGGTTGTTCAGGAGTCTGGATGTCATAGTGCAAACTCACAAGATCGCTTCCATCGAAACCCTTACCTAGGCCATGAGGAAGAACAAATTCATGTTGGATGTCAACAAGTACATATAGCAGTTGATGCGTGAAGCCACCAGTGATGAATTGCATCTCAACGCAGAGAACATGCAGAAGTATTTTGGTGGTCCATCCACACTTAGGACAATGCCTCGCATGCTTTAGGATGAGCTGGACAGAGTTTTCATAAGAATATACCGGGAAGCCATTGAGGAAATATTTCGCTTTGACAAGGACATTGCCAAACAGTACGGGGACACAATAGTGTAGTACCAAGCTTTGTATTAGTACATCACCAAAGATCATCAAGAGGAGGTTACCGAGTTGGTATTTCCCCAAGACCACGAGTGATGTTGTTTGTGTTGTCGGGTTGACTCAAGCCCATTTTTGTCCCACATGAGTATATGTGGAAATTGTATTATTGTAAATATATTGTAAGTGAAATTCCAAGTGTTATTAGTGGAATGTGAATAGTCACTATGTAATGTGAAGAGTCATGAGGATAGTCCAAGAGTCAAAGGGGAATGTCAAGGGTCATGCCACCCTTTGTTATATATAGAACCTCATAACTCATAGTACGGGATTTTGGGAGCCAAGCTTTTGGCTAGGCATTGCTTAGAGAAGGTTTGGAAAGTATTGTGATGAGCCTTGGCTTCTCCATAGTGCAGAGCAAGTACATCTCTTTGGAGGAACAGGTGGTGTTGACTGTAATGTTCCATTATTGGGGCTAGTGGTTGTTAATGGTATATGTATGGATGGGAGTTTCACTTAATATAATAAATAACATAGCCAACACATTTTCATGCATATGTTGTTATTGTAGTTGGACTATTTTTTTTGTTTTAGCAATGTATGTTATTTAACTTACGCATTTGTGTAAGAATTATTTTGTATGCAATTGTATGAATCTTTTTGCAAACGTGTTGTTGGTTTAACCCGTCACTTTGGATTGTGGACTATTCTGCTTTCCAGCTTGTGATGTCATTTCGCTCGTGTGTTCCTTTCAGGATGTGTACTATTACAGGATTCTAAGGTATGCACTTTATTTTCCCCTCTGTGTGTTATAACCCCCATGCATCTCACTTGACTCGCTGCAAGGTCACACACTTGCTTCTGACAAAGATATCACACTTACTTCTGCATGCTATTGCAAACAAGACATTCCTTTGCTTTGCTACTCACAGTTGAGACTCCTACTCCAAATGGTCTAAGGTCTAGCTGGGACTTCTTACCAGAGAGATCCCCTGACATGTTCGCGGGTCTAGCACCATCAACATTTCTAGCACTAAAAGGAGGGCCAGGTGACAAGCTGATTCATCAAAGTCCGTTTTGAATCTTTGCACATTCTTCATGACTTACATTACAATTAAACCTTCAACATGTCTCTCTCATGGATGTGTTTTTGAAGCGTTGGAGGATCTCTTTAATGACTTATCATGTAACACATATGATGCTGCAGGTGGAGCAACTTTGCTTAGTCACAGAGTTGTCTTCATGGGTTTCCGTGAAAGGAATGAATTCCTCCTCGTTGACGTTTCTTACTCGCTCTTCACTTACACGCTCATAGGGAACACAATGCGATGGTGTGTCACATTGCCTGCAACCTCCATTCACTCTTATGATCAGATGATCAGAGAGTTGGCCCATGCTTTCCATCATTATGATCACAAAGCACTCAATAAACAAATTCTGGAATTACGAAAAGCACCTCATGAATCCCTTTTGAAATTTTGGAATCGCTTCTGTAATCTTTCTTTTCAAATCCCAGAAGACAAAATGGATTGGAAATTCCTCAATGAAATATTTTAGTATCTTCCTCATATATTTGAAACTCTGCATGTGTTAGAATCATTCAAACGCCTGCTAGCATACCTCAATGTTAGAGTTTCCAAACCCAAGACGGACAAGGTTGTTGTCACAGGTGATCCTTTGTCCACTTCTCATCAAACAGATTTAGCTCCACAATGCGAGGTGGGAGAAGTTGTGAACCCATCCATTGAATTGTTAGATCCTCCCACCACACCTTCTCTAGATATCTGCGCAGAGTTGGCTTGCAAGCCTGCTGGTTGTCACGTGAACTTGTTTTCTCAACCTCCATTCTTTCATTCTACTGATCCTTTAGATTTTGGTATCTTGTGTTCGTCCATTCCACACTCCGCATGTGATGTTCATGAGGATCAATTTGTCGAAGGAGTTGGTGTTAAGAAACCAACTTGCGCTGTCATTTATGATGAGTATGTGTGGGAATCTGAAGAAGAACCTGTGGTGAAGGATGACCTCCTTCCGTCCACACGTCATCCATTATTTCCTGACATCTTTTTCGATTCTACCATTTATGATTTGTCTTGTGAAAAGCCATCCTTGGATGTTTTTACTTCTGATCACAGAACACACCGGATGTCATTTGATTGCAGAGAGGACACATATTTCTTACTGAATCCACCTAATCTATCATCTTTTATTTCATAAAATTCAGAGGATGAAAAATTATGTTTCTCATCAACCACTCTGTATGATTCATCATATCATGAGGATGTTGATGTACATCTCGAATTTTCTGGTCATGGCTGTCGTGATCTGTTTACTCATACATTCAATCATGATGTTGATTCACTTTTTGTTGATCTTTCTAAGCCACTAATCTTTGATGATCTATCTGCTGATGAAGTGGAAACCCCTCAAGTTGTCGAGGCACTTCAGCCTGAGCTTATGGTTATGTCAGGTCCTCGCTGTCTTGAGGTCAGTTCCGCTTCCAATCAAAAATCTGTTGAAACACCCCACGGTCCTCATTAGTCTCCTGTTTGCATTGAAGATAAATTTAATTTACAGTTTATACATCCTCCACCACAATCACATGATCCCATCGCTCATGCACTGGAGGAATCATACACAACGAGCACTCCTGCTAAGAGAAATTTGTATGCACTTTTACTCTTTTCTTTTTTGTGGACGCATTCAAACTTCGAGCGTGTTGGTCTTCATTGTCTTATTTTTTTTGTGTGCTGGTTTACTTGTATATATTTTTGGTTGACTATGCCTTCACCAACATGGGTCAACCAATGTGCTGGTGGCTACATTGGAAATATCACTTTACGTGAGTAGGGCCATGCATTGTTTAGTTTAGGAGTAGGAGTAGTGTTTACTTTCTTGTTTCCTTTGCTTGCATGTTTTCCTTCGCTTACTAGTTTTTCTTTCGTTTACTTCTCTCCTTTGCTTGTTTCTTTCCTTTCTTGTTATGCACCCATAGGATTAGCTTCACATGAAACTGTATTTAGCTCTTGAGATAAGAAGGCTGAAGTACAAGAGGACTTATACAAATAATTGTTATGTGTTATCCTCTCTCTTTCTGAACATATTGTTTTCTTCAGTTTTTTTTGTTTTTTTTATTACTTAAATATCAACAATTGGTTATGTGTTATCCTCTCTCTTTCTGAAGATATTGTTTTCTTCAGTCTTTTTTAGTTTTTTTATTACTTGGGATGAGCCTTCAAGTAAAAATGGCCTAAATATCTTTTTGCTTAACTAAATATACGTTGAATAACAATACTTAATCACTAACTCAAACGTCACGTTGTTCCTTCAAAAGGCAGCTTACTATTTGACGTTAGTTGCCAATAATTGTTCACTTATTTAATGTATTACGCGGACACAAGCATATGCAGACGGATTATTTTAACACTGACTGTATAACCTTAAACCAATTTTTTTGCACACAGACCAAAGTTTTGGTTCTAAAATGGTAGACGGAAGGTTGTCGGCTACTGCTTTGGTGGAGACGGTTTTTGGAGGGAAGGGAGACGTGGTGTTGGTGCGGACAGTGGAAGCCGACTGTGAGTGGCTACGGGTACAATGGTGGAGGTGGATTGTCTGTGGAGCGAAAGCCTGTGTGCAGTAACATGGACACAACAGCGTGGAACAAACACTGTTTGAATAGACTGGTGGACAGACGCAACGGGACGGGGGTCAGACTATGTCGGGTGAACGTTAATTGAAGGATATCAGAAGCATGACGAAGCAGGGGCCAACATACAGCGTGTCGCTCGACCAGCACAGCAAACCGGGCCGATATGGGATGGATTTGGTTTTGCGTCTGGTACTATGGCCTAATTAGTAGTGTGTTGTCATGGCCAATCCGCGGTGGAGAACGGTTGGTCAGCTATGCTATGTCCCGGTGGCTGTAGCAGAGAGAATGGAAGCCGCCTCAATCATAGTTTGTGGCAGGGCTCTGGCTGATGTTGTCGAGTGGCGACGACTACGACCTCGTTATTTTGTTTTGTTTTGTTTTTATTATTATATTTATTATTTTTTTTGTTTTGTTTTTATTATTATATTTATTATTTTTTTATTAGCCCTTTTTTGGTTAATATGTGAACTATATATTTTTCTTAATTAAATTTTTATTTTTATATTTTATTTATTTTTAATTAATTAATGTATAAAACTTTTTTTTATATATATAATTTATTTTTCAAATATATTTATTTTTTTAATAGTTTTTTTCCCTTTCATTTCAATGGTCAAAGGCCTAATGACGAATCTAGCAAAATGGAGAACCTCCAACTATGTAGCGAAATGCTTGATCACAATAACAAAAAGGTTGACAGATAGGTTAATGACCAAAAGCCAGATGAGACGTGGCTCCGATACCAATGTAATGACCACAAGTCGTATATGCAATATAAATATTTAAAATATGTCATAGACAAATACATCCATCATAGGATAGTAATTGTGAATTGTAGAAAAGAGTTGATATAGGATGACTACAAATGAGAATGGGAGTCCTACATATATAGCCAGGTAAGTACCCTTTCACGAACAGGCATGTCTCTAAAGCATGCCTTTTCATTATTAACTAACTAACCATTAGTTAATTTAGTTATTATTTATTATTATATTTATATTATTATGATTATTATTTATGATTTATTTTTATCTATTTTTACATAATTTATGTTCATAACCTAAGTTTCCTTAATTGTATTTTAGGGAATACATTTATGAGAAATTTGTTTTCCCTTACTTGTAAACTTGTAAGACACTGGTACATACAACTTTGGGCATATAAGATTCTGTTTAATATGTTTGTTGTTATTAAAAATCATAATTTCAACCTTCTAATGTTAACATGTAGTGATAAGCATCAGCTAAGTGACACTGCAACATGAATGTCACTCAAACATCAAATAGCGATTGTGTATTTAACATTAATAAAGACTAGTGCATGAAGAGGTCAACCATATGTCACATTTCTATCAATTATATGTCAAATTAACATCAAATAATTGACATTTAGAAGACATGATGTAATGAATACCATGACATGTAGCCATTGACTAAATGTTAATATATGTCGACTTAGCATCATATAGGTAACATTTATTGGACATATTTCACTAAAGACTTGGGATGTACACAACAAATATGTGCCATATACATATTGAATATGTCTCAGTTTAGTGATAGAACGCAAATGTTGATGAAAATATTGTTGTCTTGTATAGTGTTGGTTTGACATCTCACACTTAATACTTTTAATGTTAGTGATTAAACAATACTTGGCTGATGTTTCATTAGCATTTAGTATAATTATTTTCAATGTTTATTTGACATTTTTTTTAAGCTTGCCGTGACTACATCTTCATCATGTCCAATATATCAACCTGATCAGGGCGAGGAATTGAACCAGTGACTTCACATCAAGGAGTTCCTTAACAAAGCACTCAATCACCATCTATCCAAAACCCCATAAATATTTATATGGCATTTTAAATATTAAAATAAAATTAGATTTAAACCTCAAATATAGTAATACATCCCCTGGTTTTGACATTAAATTTTAACGTAATAACATCATTATTCTCTAAACCTAATCATAAACTTTATTAAATCCTTACTAACCTTTTTACTAAATAATATTATTAAAAAAAATTCATACTTATCTACCATATTTTTAAAACAAGAATCACATTTAAAACAAAGGTTATTTAATTTATCATAAATAATATTATTTTTATGAATAGAACTCATAAATAAATAAAACGTTATTAAATCACATCAAATAAGTATTATAAGACTTCATCATCCCATTACAATTGCACTACTTTCCACTTACTCTATAAAAATATTATTTCACCATAACAACTAAGCATTAAAATAAATATTATTATAATTTCACATTACATGATATTTTTGTTTAAACAAAAATTTCAGATATACCTTTCATTTCTTACCATATATAAAATTACATTGATATAGATTTATCTGTAGTTAAATTTCCCCATTTCCATATGAATGTACAACTCTAAACGAGGAATGCATCTACCCTTAACCTAATACTCCATTTTGATGTTGTTGCTTGTGAATAGGAGAGTGGGCCGTATATTATTTATACATTATTACACCATCATCTTCCACTTTTGGGGAAGTAATTAAAACATTATATTTAATGTGTCCAGATAAGTGAATTTTAAATTTTTATGGTGCAGGTATACCTAATGTTAATTATTTTGTAATATATTCATGATGCAAACTTCTTGAGATGAAAAAACAAAAATGGATAGAAAAATGTTTTTATAATTAAATGCCCAAAGAAACATTGGGTTTAATAAAAATGTATTTAATACACTACATTGTGTTTAATAAATTTTATTTCATGAAAACTCCCATAAAAGGGATTTTGATATTGTTCAATTGTCATACTGAGTGCACGAGGGTGACATGGTTTTGTTAAAATCAATGATCATGATAGTTGTAAACCACATTAGTGTATTTTAGTAATTTATAAACCACATTTGTGGATTTGAATAGTTGTAAATCACATTAGTATATTTTAGTATTTCTAAACAACATTGGTGTATTTTAATATTTTTAAGATAGCCAACCATGCTAAGCTCGAGAAGTGGGTTCCTATAATCCAAAATGGGAAACTTCTCTTTCACCCACTATAGCTATTGGTCATATTAAAAATAATATGCATATTCGTTTTTGTTCTTTACTTCTCTTTCACCCACTATAGCTATTGGTCATATTAAAAATAATATGCATATTCGTTTTTGTTCTTTTTAATGCCCATCCAGGGATGGAATTTGACGTGCATTTTGCCCGTCATAAGGCTTTTTGCACGTATTTGATGGCTGGAATTTGTCATTGCCTGTTTTGAGTGACGTGGCTGGAAGAGTAAAAGACGGATTTTTGACGTTTGGAACTTTTTCCAAAACGTTTTTACGCACCAAACGTTCTTACGCGGCAAGTTTTTTCATATAACAGGGTATTTTTTTGGCAATTTTTTTTAATTGAAAATATGCTAAATTCTAATCAGTGTTGGTATAGTTACAACTTATGCCCCTTTATTTTTCATAAAGCAGGTTATTTTTTGGGCAAGTTTTTTTTGTTACAACTTATGCCCCTTTATTTTTCAACATAATTATTTATTGGATGGTAATTTTTTAATCAAAACTTTATTAGTGAAGGGTTAATTTATTATGAAAACATCACTCTTGAAGGGCAAAATTTTTAATATAACGTTTCTTGACGGGAAACATAAAGACCCAAAACGTCAAAAAAAAATTGTATGACGGTTAAAGAGAAATCCAAATTCCTACCGTGTGCCCATCTGTTTATCTCATTTGCCTTCAATATTAATTAATATATCTAAATAAAAAAACTATTTCACATATATATATATATACACGTAGAGGGGATCTCATTTGCAATTTCTCCGACAAAAATCTATGGAATAAACAAAAGAAACTTGAGGATTTTTTTTAAAGAATTCTAGGATGTGTTATTTTGGAATTATTCAACGTAGTTTAATTTTAAAATGTATTGAATATTAATTTGAGTTTCAGTAGTTATTAAGCAAAGATGAAACAGAATAGGAGGATGTGTTTTTTTGTTTTTTTTTTTTTCCCTTCCCGATATATTCATATTATTTTGTGATTTTTTTAATATGGTTTATTAAAAAAAAAAAGATTATTTAGTTAAATATTTTGGTTAGAGGTGTTTTACAATTTAGTAAGGAGAAGATGTTGCAGTAAAGTGTTAATTTAATTTTAAATTCCTTCCATGCATATATACACAAATAAAAATTTAACCAAATTAAATTAAACAGTTAATTTAATAAATCAAATTTATCTATTAAAACTAACTGAAAAAATTACAAGAGAAAATAATGGAGAAAAATTAAAAATATTACTATTATTTAAAAATAATAATGTAAATGTCCTTATTAAATAATATATTTCAATATCATATATATATATATATTCAATTTTTTCATATAGTTTCAAGGGTTAGTTTAATTGGTTGAGTCTCATTGTTAAACCATTTAACTATTGAAGAGGCGAAGGGTGTTGCCATTTCTCTCACACGCTTTAGTGTCAGGTTCTGTTGTTGAAGTTCAACTAGAAGTGATCCCTTAGGTCTTTGATTTGTATGGTACAATATTTAGTGAACTGTGACCAATTAGCTAAGGAAAATAAATAATTTTTCATATTAGTTGTTCCTTTCTGAATATATATCTAAGAAAAAATAATTAAAAATATAAAATATTAATCACTTCATACTTTTTAATATGAGGGAGGTTAAGTCATTCAATTTTTAATATGGAGTTAATATGTAGCATTTAAAATATTTTAACAAATAAAATTTCAATGTAAGTCATAGATAAAATATTTCAATATGTACATTAAGTAAAATATTTTGAAATATATATAGAGAGATATGTAATTCAATATATGTATGGAGATTTAACGGCAATAAATATTTTAATGTGTAAAATGTGAATTATAAATAAAATATTTCATTGGTTGATTCCCACCGGAAGGAGAATGGCGAGGGTTTACGCTAGGACATCAGCGGCCGAGATTGGCGAGCGTGCTGGCTCGAGCAATAATGGAGATTAGGGATTGGGCAAACACAGTCTTTGCCATAGGTATGGAGAAAATTTCAGGGTTTTTGCATGTCAGTTTTCAGTCATGCATTACTGTGATGCAGATCTTGCTATCCAGCGTTTCAAACAATCGCCTCTGAGACCTGATCGGGCACCATTCCTCTTGATCCAAGGTTTGGTGCATAGATCCAGATTAAGGCTCACCACTACAGATACCCATTTGCTAGATTGACCCCTGGAAACCTTTTTTGGGGGAGATCGGGATCTTGGAACAACAATCAGTGCAAACAAACAAGATTGGCATACCACAGTAAATGAGATCGATGCCGATGCGATGCAGATTGATTTCCGCTCCCAAAACCGCGCCACCAATCTGATGGTTTTTCAGAGTTTGTTGCAGGATTGTTCGGGGATACGAGCAGAACCAAAGCATGGAACAGGGAACAAATCAAATTTTTCTCCCACGGATCCCTTTTCAGGTGCAGAGGATCTTCATAAGGCAAGTGAGATCCAAAACTATGCTCAGGAAACTAAGGCTTTCAATAGATTGGATACGGTTTTGGATGGCTCAGATCTGACAAGAACTGAGCCACCCCAGAATGCCAGGTCCAGTATACAAATCTTTGTTAAGACGCCAAAAGGAAGCACAACAACGATCTGGACTTATGACAGTGACAGGGTTTCAGATTTGAAGAACAAAATCGCCGACCAGATTTGTTATCCGGCTGAGAAACAACACCTATTATATGAGGGCAGATCGCTGCAGGAACGCAGAACCATGCAAGAATACAACATCAAGTCAGGCTCTACAATCATTCTCAATATGAGATTACGAGGAGGTGCCGAAAGCACTGGAACTAGCTCGCACAGCAAAGGGTCTTTTAAGGAAGCAGTGAAGGGCAAAGGGAAAGAACACACAACTGTCACTGAACCCCCAGGAAAGTATATTGTAGATCAAATGCCGGAGAGCCCATCTATCTCCATTGACATACCAGAGGTAAAAATTATGCATTCAGATCTACAAAAAAATGCAGTTATTTGTAGATTCAATGGATTCTGGCCTAGAACTGATGCATTGTATCAATGGATTCACACGGTTTGGACAAAAAATTTCCAAATCTACCTATATCCAAAGGGTTTCTTTATAGTATGCTTTCACACAGAAGAAGAAAAGGAATCAGTTCTCAACCAAGGGCCATGGTTCTGGGGCAATGTTGGACTTTTTATTATCCCTTGGTTTCCTGATTTTGATGCCACCACCATGGTGGTATCGAGGATGCCAGTATGGGTTAGGCTGCATAACCTTCCTTTACATTTCTAGCATTCAAAGGCTTTAATAGCTATTGGAAATACCTTGGGGAGAATGTTAAAGATAGACTGAGAGAGACATTTAAAAGGAATATTTACCTTTGCCAGAATATGTGTTGAGGTAGATCTCATTCGAGGACTACCTGAAAGCATAATCCTAAACTTCAATAATACACAGTGGAAACAAACCCTGGACTATGAGAATACAACTTTCAGATGCCAGGGATGTCAACAAACAGGTCATCTGTACAAAGCATGTCCAAGTCTCAACAAGAGCAAGCAACAACAAAGGAAGCCGAAAGGATGGCAGAACATAGATGTCGTTTTTAAGAAGGCAGCTACAGCAAAGAAAGAAGAACATAATACAGCAAAGGATAAAGATTAGGACAATAAGGATATAGAGATTAATGAGGAAAGGAACAAGATCTCCAACTGGAAATTAGTGGCAATAAACGAAGTCACAGTCCTGAAGGATCGAATTCAGATAAGGAACAACTAATGAACATAGTGGAAAACTAGCTTACCATCTTTGACTCCACTCACAACATGGATGGTTGGCGAAGAGTGGAGAAAAAGAAGGGTAGGAAGACTTAGGCCAGCTGGTTTTTTGTGGGTTGCACTCCGGATAATAGGAGCGCCACTTTCTTTTTTATTCTTGTATGCAGGTCTGTATCCTGCGGGGTGTATGATCTTCTTTCATACAACTAAATTGAATGCTTAATGCATATGTTATGTAACTTTTTATTTTAATAGAAAGTTCGATTTTTTTCTTTGGAAAATAAAAATAAAACATTTCATTGATATATACTATTAATAGTATAATAAAAAACAATGACTTGAAAAAAAGCTCTTTATAGTTAAAAACCTTATTTGAGTGTATTCCAAATGAAGAGATGTTAATTCTTCTATGCTCAACATAGAGTTTATGCAAGGTACCCCTCCACACACACCATATATCCATCTTAATCTTGTATTTGTAAGTGTCAAAAAGGAACAAACCTCTCATGTTGTAAATCCTTTTTCAAGTTTTCACTCCAAAAGAATTTGCATCCCGAGACAGTCGATATATTGGGAAAATCATAATTTAGTTTCAATCAGTGGTAGGAAAATTATCATAGATAGTTCAACTTGTTATCCACAAATGCAGGTTCACTCATCACAATTATTCAAGAAAAATAACATTCCATGGTTTATAAAAGGTAGGCTTTCACTCTTCCCAAATGCCTTTGAGTTTTGGGTTGATGACATATTTCCTTATCTCTAATGAAGATCGACTCCTAACTCTTAGCCGAGTAAAAGTAATTTTATATATAAACGATTTGGGTATGTGCAAATAATTTGTATTTTTCATGGATTCAATTTGATTTGAAATTGTGACATATGATATCCATGTAAACAACGTGGCTTGGGTATATATATATATATACACACACATACGCTAAGCTTAAGTTGAGACAAGGTTCAATATTAGATGGAAGAACAATTTTCTCACTTATAAATGTTGTCATTATGATTATGAAATGCTCAACATTACAAATTTGAAACAAATAACCAATAGACTAAACCTCATAATAAACAACTAATCTAAAACTTCATATATTTATATATAAAATAATACAAATATTTTCAATTTTATTAAAAATAACTCTTAAAATTAATATCATCTAAAATCATTAGATATATTAAAAAAAAGTCATACACTATAGAAAAAAATCTAGGTTACTTCTCAAAACGCATTTACCTACATTATATACCTTATGAAATCTCCCTTCGAAATTCTTCTTAATCAGCGTATTAATTTAAGTATATTCTTAAAAAATTCTTTCAAGTTAAAAAACTCTCAAACTTATTAAAAACTTTAATACTAAGCATAACACACCTTTAAGCACTTGTTGTCACAGAGATTCTCGAATGATGTAAATATTCAAATTTCCACGATCAACCCTGGAACAACAATGAGCAGTGTTTGCGCGACTTTGCCCTCGTATGAGGCGTGTGAGATTGCATCATTGCATATTATAGAATGTAGGATAATGTTACATTCAACGCTTTAATTTTAAACGTTTTAGAATGAGGCTATATTATATGGAGATGAATTAGCGTAAGTGTGATCTAGCGTTTACTAAGTTCGAACTTTGTGACGATAGTATTTTGAAAAAATTGAACTTTTAAAAAAAGTGTCAAACTCAATCCAAATTCTCACAATTCTAATAATAACATCCAAGTGTGAATTAAAAAATCTTATTACATAAATAAATAAATAAATTATTTCCATCAATCGACCCGGACCTGAACCCAATCTCTTCCATAAATAGACCCGGGCCTAGAGAATACAAAACATTAAATATTTTTTCGTTTTACCGGCCAAGTGATGTGCCCCGAAAATATAAATTTTATAAGTGGTGCAGTTGTAATGACACGTGGCAATCGATTTTAGAAGCGTGCTGTCATTTTGTTGGTTTGCGATCCTCTTAGTGGACAATGACAGTCAAAGTCGTGCTCGTATACCACCCACTCGTGGGGAATATCGCTGAGCTGGACTGCACTCAGGTGCTTCTTTAAAAAAATGCACTTCCGCCTATATAACTACCCAATTCCTCATTTTGTGTACTCATTGCATCTTTCTCTGCATTTTAGGCCTTCAGGGAGCCCATTGCATTGGTCGTTTCATTGTCCTCCTAACAGCAACAGCAATCTGCCCTACTGTTTGTTTTTATTTCGGTGAGAGGATTGTTGATTGTTTTTGTTTTTATTTCGGTGAGAGGATTGTTGATTGTTTTTATTCCAGTGAGGGGATTGTTGAGAAACTGGGAACACAGCGTATTCATTGTCGAGGAAGAAGGTTGAATGCAGAAATCAGATAACAAGAACGTCTATTCTATAGACTATCTTTATCTTTAATCTCATAGACGTAAAAATCGCTTCTTCTTTCAATCGACATTACGGTCATTGTGCCTCTGTTATTCTAGAGCTGGCGAACCCAAGGGCGAGAGCGGTGGAGGAGAAGAACAAACGAGTGGTAAGGCGGCTGTACGAGGCACTAGGAACGGGAGATGCAGAGACTGTGCAAGGGATTCTGGCCCCCGACTTGGACTGGCGATTCCACGGCCCGCCCTCTTGCCAGTACTTGATGCCTCTGCTCACTGGCGTTTCCACACACACTGATTTCTCCTTCTCCCCTTACTCCATTACTGCGCTCGGCCACAACCTGGTGGTGGCCGAAGGTCGCGAGGACGAATCCGTGTACTGGGTTCACGTCTGGACTCTAGCGAATGCAGGCTGCAGAGTCACTGAACTCAGAGAATACTTCAACACCTCTGTCGTCGTGACAGAGTTCAACCCGCCCTCTTCTTCATCGTCATCTTCCACGTTGGCAGGGCAAACGCAGAGGCAGCGATGTTCCGTTCCCCTGTGGCAGAGCCACCTCATCAAATCCAACGCTAATTCCATGCCTGGCCTCGTCCTCGCTGTCTGATGATAAATACATATAACTTGGCAGCCTTCCCTGTTCATGTATGCGTTGTAGTTGTGAAGTGATCAGTCTATTTGCATTTGTGTGTGTTGTAAGAGATGATTTTCTATAAAATAACGATAACCATGGGAAGCTTGGCGTTCACGTGGGCAGAGCCCACAAATATGGAGGACGCCTTCCTGCTCGTGCTTGACATATGTGAAGACTTTTTGTAACATATAAATATAGTTATAATTATAATTATGGTGTGATATAAAAGCTTCCACGCTGGCTAATGTTTTCTGATTGGTGAGATGCATTATAAAGTTTTGGTACCTTTCCATTATTTGTTTAAAGCTTTAAGTGAGATCCGGTCATCTTCCCATATTCATCTTGCAACTTGTAATATATTTATCATTTCCATACCATTTACAATATTTTCATTACATTAAAAATTATTATTGTAGTTGGAATTGCGACCAAGGCTCTGATTTCATTATTTTTATGTCGTTCTTTTTTGGAGACTCAAAGACCATATCCCCTCCGAATCTTAGCGGTTGGATATCCTATATTAATTTTCTCAAGCAGTTTTTTTATTCAGATTACTTTTCAGCACATTCTCAGGGAGTCAAATTTTGTAGTTGATTCACTGTTTAAGGTGGTCTTACAGAAGATACTGGTTATATGCATTTTGTACATCTAGAGGATAACACAATTAGGGATGAACGCTCGACTCTACTCCCTTGTTAAATTTACTTTTGTTTTTTAGAGATTTTGTTGAATCATTTGACACTATTTTTATGATAAGATTATACATATGCATAGTATGTATGAGTCTTCCCTTTACAAGTCTTCACTTTACATGTTTTCTGACGATAAAGTCTCTTTTAGAATCCTTTAGATTTTTTTTCTACCATAAAGTCCCTTTTAGAAAGACTGAAATTATACCACTAGTTTTAATTGCGAATCTATAAAGAAGAAATCTTGTATGAAAATATTGATTTTGTTAAAAAATGAAAATATTGATTTTGTTAAAAAATGTACTGATATATTGTATAAACCAGTTTTTTTTTTTTTTCCAAAAAAATACCTTACCTAATCAACACCACAAAAATCAGAATAATATCGTTATTTTATCATCACCGAACATTTGTTTACTCTACATTTACATGATTGAGCACCATTTATTTAATGTACACAAAATTTTAAATGCACGAGATCTCTGACTCTTGTCACATGTGCTCGCTTGCCCATTGTAATGCAAGTTGTGACGAACGATACTTTGATGGGCATTAAGACTGAATTCTCGGGAGTTAATTACAAGCTCAAGTCCATAGAAGTGAGTGGAAGGGTCTCTAAAAGGATTCAAGTCCATAGATGTGAGTAGCAGGTTCTCTAAAAGGATTGACGTATTTGCAGATGGGTATTCTTAAGTCGATTGTAGATTCTTTTAATATTTGGGAATCAGTCAGATATGGGCACGGTCAATTTTTTGATTACACCCATGTCCGTCCGATTCCTAAATATTCGGGGAATCTACAATCGACTTAAACTCAGGGCTTGCAGACTGTATGATGCACTATACACAAATCTGTTGTTGAAGAGTCAATTGCTTGGACTTCTCTATTAAATTTAGTTTATTAGATTACAAAGGTCATATTTAGATGTTTTCATTTTGCATAAACATTAATAGAAAAGATAGATTATTCTGTAGGCTAACAGATTTTGTAAGAACTTTGATTACAACGTATAATGAAGTTAAAACATTAAAAGCTAGACTAATATATGACATGTCATATTAACACACAAAAAACATTTTAGTTCTCAGACTTTTGTGATTGGACTAATATATGACATTTTATATTAACACACAAAACATTTTAGTTCCTAGAATTATGTGATGAGAGTTGTGGTGAGATGCTTTTTCCATATGCATCTCATATAATTTTTAAATGAATGATCAACCAATATACTATCATTAAGATAAATGATGATAATGGTGGATCTCATTGACTAGTAGGAAACGTTGATTTAAAAAGTTATATTCATGGATATGGAAGAACCATCTCAAAATTAAAAACTTTTAATTATTTATCTAATGAGGCTGATCTGGAATTGATTTAAGACAAACAATTAAGGTATTATAGACTCATATACATGGATGTACCTATGTTATTTTATGCAACGGATCGATAAGATTGTGAAATACACAGGCACTAAAGCAGTTAAGGAAAACATAACAGTCAAACATATCAACACAACAAGTTTAATAAGGAGTTCACCCAATACTCCTGGGTTACATCTCCCGGTCCAGCCTTTAGTGGTGGTCTCTCTATTATGTTTTCAAAGCAAATTTTTTACAACAGTGAGCTCAATTTGAGTCTCACACAGCAGATACAAATCAATAAGACTGTACTTGGATTCCCCCAGTCTCTGGAGTACACAGACTCTCCTCACTGACTCTCGACCTCTATTGGTCACAGTAGTATGAGCCCAATCTGAGACTCATACATGACATGCATATATAGAGGAGTCCGCTTGAATCTCTCAAGCCTTCTCTGGAGTACAAAGACTCTCTGACTCTCTCTAGCTCTGTCTTAACTCTGGGTCGATGTTGCCTTTGCTTTTGCAGGTCAGCTCGGCTTCTTCTCTCTGCTCTTAGCTTTCTTAACTTGCCTGCCTCTCTCTCTATCAGTTCGTGGCTTTAAAGCCAATCTACTTCCCGACTGTTCGTTTCCGCTTCCTGGCTTTTCGGTTCCCCTGCCTCTGTCCGTTTGAATCCCTCTGTTCTGCGTAATCATCACTGTATAACGCCTCACAGGGAGGTGGCCACCTATTTCATAACGAACTGAGTGTCAGTTCTCTTGGACATGGCCGTTTATTCCGTTAACTCCAAGAATTCCCGCGAACACGACCTTTTGCCAACGCATCCTCCACATCGGACTTCAAATCCTATACATCTCTGCTTGTTAACTTCGTCAAATCCGGTCATCCATCGGATTACGTCTCCGTCTTTGATTTGGAGCCTCCAAATCCTATGGTCATCGTCCATATTGGGCGGGTAAGTAACATGATGTTTACCTGTTTGATGTGAGTGGTTTTCTCTCTCTTCCGCTGGACGCGTGGCACCCATTGTGTGGCATCAGGCGTGACTCGGTTGAAATTGCTTACTGCTCGAAGCCCTTCCGATATTCTGCCAATTTTTGTGGGACTCCGCTTCTGACGGAATCATAACGATATCTGTTACATTATATGATTTTCCGGGTCCGGGTGCTTGCGGCCTTTCCTTCTTTGAGAGTTTGCCCTGTGATATGCGATTAGCGACTTGATCTCAGAAACTACGCATGTTTCTTGAGTTGACCTCTAGTTTTGCTAATTTGTGATAGCGTGCGTTACCATGGCCGACGGTCTGCGCGCTTGACCGACGGTCCTCGTTGCTCCGTGCTGATCACAAATTGCAACTGTTACGAGGATATCTCCGATAAGCTTGATCTTTATAAGACTTTGAAACTTTGGCATGATTTTTAAAGATTTCATGAAAACTTAGAGAGTGTTCTAGGATCCAATTTGGATCACGACCTTCCCATTGAGAAAGCTTTTGGACCACCAAAAGTTAGTTTTTAAGCATCAATCAAGTGAGGATATTGAAGATCGACTCCTAACTCTTAGTCGAGCAAAATCAATTTTATATATAAAAGGTTTGGATATGTACAAATAATTTGTATTTTTAATGGATTCAATTTGATTTGAAATTGTGACATATGATCTCCATGTAAACAACATGGCTTGGGTATATATATATATATCACATGATTATTATATAGTCGATGGACTGTGCAATGATTTGCTGCATTTCGTGTTGTTTCTAGATAGATCTTGATGTATTGGTTTTACTCTACCATAATAAAATCAACGTTTTTTTCCTTTCTGAAAGATATTAGTATATTATTATATATTATTTATAATATAATTTATACTTATAATATAAGCTTGGTTAGGCCAAGGTTCATGTGTCGTATCAAAGTTGAACTTGCTCAACCGGTAAGCTTAGCTATAATATATATTAGTAAACTTAGGTTGAGGCAAGTTTCATTGTTCTGTCATTGAACCTTGCCTCACCTAAACCTTAGTTGGCAAGGTTCAATGATCTATCCAACATTGGACCTTACTTCAACCTAAGCTTAGGTTGAGACAAGGTTCAATTTGAAGTAAAGTTCAATGTTGAATGGAAGAACAATTTCCCCATTTGTAAATATTATCATTATAATTGTTAAAAGTTCAACATTAAAAAATTTAAATAAATAACCTAATAAAATCTAAAACTCATACGAATCAACTAATCTACACCTCATATATATACAAAATAAATATTTTAACTTTTTCTAAAATCATTACCTATATAAAAAAATTCTGAAAGTTACCTCTCTAAACGCATTACCTACATTAGATACTTATGAAATCTCCCTTAGAAATTCTTCTTAATCAGCTTATTAATTTAAGTATATTCTTAAAACAATTCTTTTAAATTAAAAAAATTTGAAACTTTAAAAAAAACTTTAATACCGAGAATCCTGAGAATAACACACGCACATGTTGTCATAGAGATTCTCAAATAATGTAAATAATTAAATTTCCACAAACAGCCTTAGGACAACAATGAGCAGCGTTTGCGGGACTTTGCTCTTATCTAAGGTGTGTGAGATTGCATCATTGCATGTCATTGAATGTAGGATAATGTTACATTCAATGCTCTCAATTTAAATGTTTTGGAATGAGGCTATATTATATGTACATGAATTAGTATGAGTGTGATTTAGCGTTTAATAAGTTCGAACTTTGTGATGATAGAAGCTATTTTGAAAAAATTAAACTATTCTAATTAGAATAGTGTAAGTGTGATTTAGCGTTTATTAAGTTCAAACTTTGTAAGTGTGATTTAGCGTTTATTAAGTTCAAACTTTGTAGTGAGAGAAGCTATTTTGAAAAAAAAAAAACTATTCTAAAAAGCGTCAAGATCCATCCAAATTCTCACTATTCAAATAATAACATGCCCGTGTAAATAAAAAATTCTTATTAAATAAATAAATTCCTTCCATCAATTGACCAGGACATAAACGCAATGCCTTCCATCAATTGACCCGAATCTAGAGAATACAAAACATTATATATCTTTTGAGTCATCTATCGAGGCTGAAGAATTTTCTAGACACTTAAAAGTGGCTGGAATCTGGGCAAAAAAATTTCAAAAAATCTTGTAGAGGCAGAGAGAGTCTATACAGGGTACTAGAGTTTTGATTTTTTTTTTTCTTGGTGGAAAAACATGTGAACAGTTTTAAAACCAACGTTTGGGACTAGCTTAGTGAGTCCATCATTAGGGCAATGGGATTTGTATTAGTGAGTCCATCATCAGGCAGTCTTTGAATCGTTTTTTTGATGGTGGAAATGGATTCAACACCATCAACAATGGACACCTAAAAGTTTGAAGTTTAACAACTATAACTTAGATTTACAAAAATCCTTGCCAAATTTTCTCAAAACTACAGCTATATTTTTTCTTTTTATCATGTCATGTGCCCGGAAAATGTAATTTTTATTGATTGTGCAGTCGTAATGAAGTGGCAATCGATTCTTGAAGAGCGCTGTCATTTTGTTGGTTTGCGATCCTCTTAGTGAGCAATGACAGTCAAAGTCGTACTCGGCTACCACCCACTCGTGTGGGAATATCGCTGAGATGGACTGCACTCAGGTGCTTCATTAAAGAAATGCACTTCCGCCTAGATAAGTACCCAATTACTCATTGTGTACTGATTGCATCTTTAGGCGCGCATTGCATTGGTCGTTTCATTGTCGTCCAACAGCAACAGCAATCTGCTCTGCTGTTTGCTTTTCTTTCAGCGAGGGGACTGTTAGATTGTTTTCATTTCAGCTAGTGATTGTGTGAAATTGGGAGCATTCATAGTGACGTTATATAGAAAAAGGTTGGATGCGGATATTAGGTAGCTAAGTAATTTATCTTATAATAAAATCTCTGTTTTTTTTTTATCTTTGTCTTTAACTGAGTAGAAATTATAATCTCTTTATTTTTCTATTTCATATTTATTTATTTTTTTATTTTTTTATCTGATCAAATAACAAAACAATCTATTTCGTAAAGTATGTTTAATCTCGTAAACGTTAAAATCTCCTCTTCTTTCCAACGACATTACGTTCATTGTGCCTCTGTTGTTTTAGAGCTGGCGAACCCAAGGGCGACAGCGGTGGAGGAGTAGAACAAACGAGTGGTAAGGCGGCTGTACGAGGCACTAGGAACGGGAGACGCAGAGACGGTGCAGGGGATTTTGGCCCCCTTCTTGGACCGGCGGTTCCACGGCTCCCTCTCTTGCCAGTATTTGATGCCTCTGCTCACTGGCCTTTCCACACACTGATTTCTCCTTCTCCCCTTGCTCCATTACTGCGCTCGGCCACAACCTCGTGGTGACCGAAGGTCACGAGGAGGAATCCGTGTACTGGGTTCACGTCTGGACTCTAGAGAATGCAAGCTGCAGAGTCACTGAACTCAGAGAATACTTCAACACCTCAGTGGTCGTGACGGAGTTCAACCCGCCTTCCTCTTCATCGTCACCGTCCACCTTGGCTGGGGGAAGGCAGAGGCAGCGATGTTCCGTTCCGCTGTGGCAGAGCCACCTCATCAAATCCAATGCTAATTCCATGCCTGGCCTCGTCCTCGCTGTCTGATGATAAATACATATAACTTGGCAGCCTTCCCCGTTCATGTATGCGTTGTAATTGTGAAGTAATCAGTTTATTTGTGTGTTGTGAGAGAGAATTTCCTATAAAATAACGATAACCATGGGAAGCTTGACGTTCACGTGGGCAGAGACCACAAATATGGAGGACGCGTTCCTGCTCTTGCTTGACATATGTGAAGATAGTTATAGTTACGGTATGATATAAAAGCTTCCACGATAGCTAAGGTTTTCTGGTTGGTGAGATCCATTATAAAGTTTTGGGTACCTTTTCATTAATTGTTTAAAGCTTTAAGTGAGATCTGGTCATCTTCCCATATTCATCGTGCAACCTGTAATATATGTATCATTTCCACACCAATCTACAATAATTTCATCGATCTTATTCATTTATCATTTTTAGTTACATTAAAAATATATTATTGTGGTTGGAATTGTGACCCAGGCTCTGGTTTGATTATTTTTATGTTATTCTTTCTGTCCGTGGTTGAAAGAACAAAAGTTCAGGAAACTCAGAGTATTATAGTTTAATGAGTAAATGTTGTTTGTTTTTAATGTTAATTTTGATTAAAAATTATAAATTTGAGTTGTATGCAAATTTAGGTTTAGTTTGAATTGATTTATATATTTAAATAAAAATTTATAATCTCATTTAAAATCATATATTTTATTTTTAATTAAAAACTTAAAAAGACAGAACCACTTACACCATTTTAAAACCAATTTCTAATTGATTTTTGCTCTACCCAAAAATGTACCTTATTTTAAATGAAAATGACCACCACAAAAATCAGAATAATAATATCATTTTTTTTTTTTATAATCATGAGCATTTGTTTACTCTACTTTTACATGATTGAGAACCATTTACTTAATGTATGCAAAATTTTAAATGCACGAGATATTTGACTTCTTTCACATGTGCTCGCTTGAGCATTGCAATGCAAGTTGTGACGAACGATGCTCTGATGGACCACAAGGCTAAATTCTCGGGAGTTAATTACAAGCTCAAGTCCATAGAAGTTAGTAGCGGGGTTCTCTAAATGGATTCACGTACTTGCACACCATATGATGCACTACACTAATCCATTGTTGAAGAGTCGATTGCTCTATATTAAATCTAGTTTATTAGATTACAAAGTTCATATTTAGATGTTTTCATTTTGCATAAACATTAATAGTAAAGTGTTGTAATGGCGATAACCACTCTCCAAAACTTTACCCATGCTTCATTTTGGAGCTCCTTTTCTAAATCACAGTAGCTCATCTTGCATTGATCCATGTACTTGTGCTTTGATTAAGTCTCATCCTTTGCATCTTGCCTTGTGTTTGCTTACTTGGTTTACTGTCTAACCCACAAGTTAATCTTTTGACTTGGTTTTCATCCAGTTCCGAGCTTACCTTACAGAACTGTGCAATCCTTGAGGGCAACCAAGTGTCACTTTTTCCTTGATTTTGGGCCTTCGTGTCGTAAACCCTAAATTGACCAAACACATTTGATCTTGGAGCTCTGGCATTCCCAAAGAGATCAAGGAACCTTCGGTGCAATTGTCATCGCTTTTCCGGTGTTAGGAACAGGATCCCCCAATGATAGTTTTGGGGATTAAAGCCCATGTTTTGGGTCGAACTTTGTAATAAAATAATAAAATCTCCACATTTTGTGGTCGTGGAGCGCGAAGGTGTCATGAGTCATAAAGGGTTGTCTGCCCTTATTTTTGTAAAGTAAAGTCGATTGTAAAAGATCTACCCATGGTCTGCGGACCATGGAATTGTATAAAAAGAGCTAAGCTCTAAGTAGTTTTAGAGTCATGGTTTTTGAGTCAGATAGTCATAGATTTGAAGTAAGAAGTCTAAGTTTCGGGTCGTAGCGTTAGTAGAGGCTCTGCAGTTGAGTGCGCAGAGGCCTAGAGTGGAAGTTCGCAGCTGAGTGCGCGGACCCCTGCAGCTGTGTGCACAAGGTGGATAGAGTCTGTAATCACTTGAAAGATATCAATAAAGAGAAGTATTCTGCAAGTTCTGTGTCTTTGTTTCTGTTAATGCATCTTGACATGTTATGTATGAATTTCTTTCATAATGCTTATATAATGCGCGAATATATGTAATTACGTTGGTTAAGTGAATGCAAGTAAGAACATTTGTTTATGCGGTACTAACTATGATTGTCTAATAAGATAAGTGTAGAAAATCTGTGATAGGTTAACCCGATAATGCAATATAAATCAAAGAAGAATACTATAACCTACTTCTACTATCAATTTGCGAACGCTTAAAGATCGAGTTGAATAATATAACCAGAAGAAGAAGAATCAATGGCACAATACACATGAAAATACTTTGGGGAAAGCCTCAGCTAAAAACCCCACACTATTGTATTATCATACATGGTGGAAATACATAGG